>JAXRKO010000527.1:0-36836 GCA_037039905.1 Formica aserva
CCTTTAACCACTGGGTTCCGGTTCCACCCCAGCTCAGGCTATCTCCATCTGATGAGTCCAAACAAGGACGAAACCGGTCATGGGGTGTCAGGGTTGGGAGGAGCAACACCGAATTACTTTTAATTCGGATACGGTCCTTGTGATCGTAATGACCAAGGTTTACTTCAAAGTGAACCGAGGTCTGAATAGAGATTGCGAGTCGCAATCCAACAACACAGCGAGTACATCAAATGCTACTTTGTACTACTTACCGCTGTGCCCAAGCGTTGCTCACGGATCTCAGAGCCATAGTGATCAAGGCGTCAGCCTTTAACCACTGGTTCCGGGTTCCACCCCAGCTCAGGCTATCTCCATCTGATGAGTCCAAACAAGGACGAAACCGGTCATGGGGTGTCAGGGTTGGGAGGAGCAACACCGAATTACTTTTAAATTCGGATACGGTCCTTGTGATCGTAATGACCAAGGTTTACTTCAAAGTGAACCGAGGTCTGAATAGAGATTGCGAGTCGCAATCCAACAACACAGCGAGTACATCAAATGCTACTTTGTACTACTTACCGCTGTGCCCAAGCGTTGCTCACGGATCTCAGAGCCATAGTGATCAAGGCGTCAGCCTTTAACCACTGGGTTCCGGGTTCCACCCCAGCTCAGGCTATCTCCATCTGATGAGTCCAAACAAGGACGAAACCGGTCATGGGGTGTCAGGGTTGGGAGGAGCAACACCGAATTACTTTTAATTCGGATACGGTCCTTGTGATCGTAATGACCAAGGTTTACTTCAAAGTGAACCGAGGTCTGAATAGAGATTGCGAGTCGCAATCCAACAACACAGCGAGTACATCAAATGCTACTTTGTACTACTTACCGCTGTGCCCAAGCGTTGCTCACGGATCTCAGAGCCATAGTGATCAAGGCGTCAGCCTTTAACCACTGGGTTCCGGGTTCCACCCCAGCTCAGGCTATCTCCATCTGATGAGTCCAAACAAGGACGAAACCGGTCATGGGGTGTCAGGGTTGGGAGGAGCAACACCGAATTACTTTTAAATTCGGATACGGTCCTTGTGATCGTAATGACCAAGGTTTACTTCAAAGTGAACCGAGGTCTGAATAGAGATTGCGAGTCGCAATCCAACAACACAGCGAGTACATCAAATGCTACTTTGTACTACTTACCGCTGTGCCCAAGCGTTGCTCACGGATCTCAGAGCCATAGTGATCAAGGCGTCAGCCTTTAACCACTGGGTTCCGGGTTCCACCCCAGCTCAGGCTATCTCCATCTGATGAGTCCAAACAAGGACGAAACCGGTCATGGGGTGTCAGGGTTGGGAGGAGCAACACCGAATTACTTTTAAATTCGGATACGGTCCTTGTGATCGTAATGACCAAGGTTTACTTCAAAGTGAACCGAGGTCTGAATAGAGATTGCGAGTCGCAATCCAACAACACAGCGAGTACATCAAATGCTACTTTGTACTACTTACCGCTGTGCCCAAGCGTTGCTCACGGATCTCAGAGCCATAGTGATCAAGGCGTCAGCCTTTAACCACTGGGTTCCGGGTTCCACCCCAGCTCAGGCTATCTCCATCTGATGAGTCCAAACAAGGACGAAACCGGTCATGGGGTGTCAGGGTTGGGAGGAGCAACACCGAATTACTTTTAAATTCGGATACGGTCCTTGTGATCGTAATGACCAAGGTTTACTTCAAAGTGAACCGAGGTCTGAATAGAGATTGCGAGTCGCAATCCAACAACACAGCGAGTACATCAAATGCTACTTTGTACTACTTACCGCTGTGCCCAAGCGTTGCTCACGGATCTCAGAGCCATAGTGATCAAGGCGTCAGCCTTTAACCACTGGGTTCCGGGTTCCACCCCAGCTCAGGCTATCTCCATCTGATGAGTCCAAACAAGGACGAAACCGGTCATGGGGTGTCAGGGTTGGGAGGAGCAACACCGAATTACTTTTAAATTCGGATACGGTCCTTGTGATCGTAATGACCAAGGTTTACTTCAAAGTGAACCGAGGTCTGAATAGAGATTGCGAGTCGCAATCCAACAACACAGCGAGTACATCAAATGCTACTTTGTACTACTTACCGCTGTGCCCAAGCGTTGCTCACGGATCTCAGAGCCATAGTGATCAAGGCGTCAGCCTTTAACCACTGGGTTCCGGGTTCCACCCCAGCTCAGGCTATCTCCATCTGATGAGTCCAAACAAGGACGAAACCGGTCATGGGGTGTCAGGGTTGGGAGGAGCAACACCGAATTACTTTTAAATTCGGATACGGTCCTTGTGATCGTAATGACCAAGGTTTACTTCAAAGTGAACCGAGGTCTGAATAGAGATTGCGAGTCGCAATCCAACAACACAGCGAGTACATCAAATGCTACTTTGTACTACTTACCGCTGTGCCCAAGCGTTGCTCACGGATCTCAGAGCCATAGTGATCAAGGCGTCAGCCTTTAACCACTGGGTTCCGGGTTCCACCCCAGCTCAGGCTATCTCCATCTGATGAGTCCAAACAAGGACGAAACCGGTCATGGGGTGTCAGGGTTGGGAGGAGCAACACCGAATTACTTTTAATTCGGATACGGTCCTTGTGATCGTAATGACCAAGGTTTACTTCAAAGTGAACCGAGGTCTGAATAGAGATTGCGAGTCGCAATCCAACAACACAGCGAGTACATCAAATGCTACTTTGTACTACTTACCGCTGTGCCCAAGCGTTGCTCACGGATCTCAGAGCCATAGTGATCAAGGCGTCAGCCTTTAACCACTGGGTTCCGGGTTCCACCCCAGCTCAGGCTATCTCCATCTGATGAGTCCAAACAAGGACGAAACCGGTCATGGGGTGTCAGGGTTGGGAGGAGCAACACCGAATTACTTTTAATTCGGATACGGTCCTTGTGATCGTAATGACCAAGGTTTACTTCAAAGTGAACCGAGGTCTGAATAGAGATTGCGAGTCGCAATCCAACAACACAGCGAGTACATCAAATGCTACTTTGTACTACTTACCGCTGTGCCCAAGCGTTGCTCACGGATCTCAGAGCCATAGTGATCAAGGCGTCAGCCTTTAACCACTGGGTTCCGGGTTCCACCCCAGCTCAGGCTATCTCCATCTGATGAGTCCAAACAAGGACGAAACCGGTCATGGGGTGTCAGGGTTGGGAGGAGCAACACCGAATTGCTTTCAATTCGGATACGGTCCTTGTGATCGTAATGACCAAGGTTTACTTCAAAGTGAACCGAGGTCTGAATAGAGATTGCGAGTCGCAATCCAACAACACAGCGAGTACATCAAATGCTACTTTGTACTACTTACCGCTGTGCACAAGCGTTGCTCACGGATCTCAGAGCCATGGTGATCAAGGCGACAGCCTTTAACCACTGGGTTCCGGGTTCCACCCCAGCTCAGGCTATCTCCATCTGATGAGTCCAAACAAGGACGAAACCGGTCATGGGGTGTCAGGGTTGGGAGGAGCAACACCGAATTGCTTTCAATTCGGATACGGTCCTTGTGATCGTAATGACCAAGGTTTACTTCAAAGTGAACCGAGGTCTGAATAGAGATTGCGAGTCGCAATCCAACAACACAGCGAGTACATCAAACGCTACTTTGTACTACTTACCGCTGTGCACAAGCGTTGCTCACGGATCTCAGAGCCATGGTGATCAAGGCGACAGCCTTTAACCACTGGGTTCCGGGTTCCACCCCAGCTCAGGCTATCTCCATCTGATGAGTCCAAACAAGGACGAAACCGGTCATGGGTGTCAGGGTTGGGAGGAGCAACACCGAATTGCTTTCAATTCGGATACGGTCCTTGTGATCGTAATGACCAAGGTTTACTTCAAAGTGAACCGAGGTCTGAATAGAGATTGCGAGTCGCAATCCAACAACACAGCGAGTACATCAAACGCTACTTTGTACTACTTACCGCTGTGCACAAGCGTTGCTCACGGATCTCAGAGCCATGGTGATCAAGGCGACAGCCTTTAACCACTGGGTTCCGGGTTCCACCCCAGCTCAGGCTATCTCCATCTGATGAGTCCAAACAAGGACGAAACCGGTCATGGGGTGTCAGGGTTGGGAGGAGCAACACCGAATTGCTTTCAATTCGGATACGGTCCTTGTGATCGTAATGACCAAGGTTTACTTCAAAGTGAACCGAGGTCTGAATAGAGATTGCGAGTCGCAATCCAACAACACAGCGAGTACATCAAACGCTACTTTGTACTACTTACCGCTGTGCACAAGCGTTGCTCACGGATCTCAGAGCCATGGTGATCAAGGCGACAGCCTTTAACCACTGGGTTCCGGGTTCCACCCCAGCTCAGGCTATCTCCATCTGATGAGTCCAAACAAGGACGAAACCGGTCATGGGGTGTCAGGGTTGGGAGGAGCAACACCGAATTGCTTTCAATTCGGATACGGTCCTTGTGATCGTAATGACCAAGGTTTACTTCAAAGTGAACCGAGGTCTGAATAGAGATTGCGAGTCGCAATCCAACAACACAGCGAGTACATCAAACGCTACTTTGTACTACTTACCGCTGTGCACAAGCGTTGCTCACGGATCTCAGAGCCATGGTGATCAAGGCGACAGCCTTTAACCACTGGGTTCCGGGTTCCACCCCAGCTCAGGCTATCTCCATCTGATGAGTCCAAACAAGGACGAAACCGGTCATGGGGTGTCAGGGTTGGGAGGAGCAACACCGAATTGCTTTCAATTCGGATACGGTCCTTGTGATCGTAATGACCAAGGTTTACTTCAAAGTGAACCGAGGTCTGAATAGAGATTGCGAGTCGCAATCCAACAACACAGCGAGTACATCAAACGCTACTTTGTACTACTTACCGCTGTGCACAAGCGTTGCTCACGGATCTCAGAGCCATGGTGATCAAGGCGACAGCCTTTAACCACTGGGTTCCGGGTTCCACCCCAGCTCAGGCTATCTCCATCTGATGAGTCCAAACAAGGACGAAACCGGTCATGGGGTGTCAGGGTTGGGAGGAGCAACACCGAATTGCTTTCAATTCGGATACGGTCCTTGTGATCGTAATGACCAAGGTTTACTTCAAAGTGAACCGAGGTCTGAATAGAGATTGCGAGTCGCAATCCAACAACACAGCGAGTACATCAAACGCTACTTTGTACTACTTACCGCTGTGCACAAGCGTTGCTCACGGATCTCAGAGCCATGGTGATCAAGGCGACAGCCTTTAACCACTGGGTTCCGGGTTCCACCCCAGCTCAGGCTATCTCCATCTGATGAGTCCAAACAAGGACGAAACCGGTCATGGGGTGTCAGGGTTGGGAGGAGCAACACCGAATTGCTTTCAATTCGGATACGGTCCTTGTGATCGTAATGACCAAGGTTTACTTCAAAGTGAACCGAGGTCTGAATAGAGATTGCGAGTCGCAATCCAACAACACAGCGAGTACATCAAATGCTACTTTGTACTACTTACCGCTGTGCACAAGCGTTGCTCACGGATCTCAGAGCCATGGTGATCAAGGCGACAGCCTTTAACCACTGGGTTCCGGGTTCCACCCCAGCTCAGGCTATCTCCATCTGATGAGTCCAAACAAGGACGAAACCGGTCATGGGGTGTCAGGGTTGGGAGGAGCAACACCGAATTGCTTTCAATTCGGATACGGTCCTTGTGATCGTAATGACCAAGGTTTACTTCAAAGTGAACCGAGGTCTGAATAGAGATTGCGAGTCGCAATCCAACAACACAGCGAGTACATCAAACGCTACTTTGTACTACTTACCGCTGTGCACAAGCGTTGCTCACGGATCTCAGAGCCATGGTGATCAAGGCGACAGCCTTTAACCACTGGGTTCCGGGTTCCACCCCAGCTCAGGCTATCTCCATCTGATGAGTCCAAACAAGGACGAAACCGGTCATGGGGTGTCAGGGTTGGGAGGAGCAACACCGAATTGCTTTCAATTCGGATACGGTCCTTGTGATCGTAATGACCAAGGTTTACTTCAAAGTGAACCGAGGTCTGAATAGAGATTGCGAGTCGCAATCCAACAACACAGCGAGTACATCAAACGCTACTTTGTACTACTTACCGCTGTGCACAAGCGTTGCTCACGGATCTCAGAGCCATGGTGATCAAGGCGACAGCCTTTAACCACTGGGTTCCGGGTTCCACCCCAGCTCAGGCTATCTCCATCTGATGAGTCCAAACAAGGACGAAACCGGTCATGGGGTGTCAGGGTTGGGAGGAGCAACACCGAATTGCTTTCAATTCGGATACGGTCCTTGTGATCGTAATGACCAAGGTTTACTTCAAAGTGAACCGAGGTCTGAATAGAGATTGCGAGTCGCAATCCAACAACACAGCGAGTACATCAAATGCTACTTTGTACTACTTACCGCTGTGCACAAGCGTTGCTCACGGATCTCAGAGCCATGGTGATCAAGGCGACAGCCTTTAACCACTGGGTTCCGGGTTCCACCCCAGCTCAGGCTATCTCCATCTGATGAGTCCAAACAAGGACGAAACCGGTCATGGGGTGTCAGGGTTGGGAGGAGCAACACCGAATTGCTTTCAATTCGGATACGGTCCTTGTGATCGTAATGACCAAGGTTTACTTCAAAGTGAACCGAGGTCTGAATAGAGATTGCGAGTCGCAATCCAACAACACAGCGAGTACATCAAATGCTACTTTGTACTACTTACCGCTGTGCACAAGCGTTGCTCACGGATCTCAGAGCCATGGTGATCAAGGCGACAGCCTTTAACCACTGGGTTCCGGGTTCCACCCCAGCTCAGGCTATCTCCATCTGATGAGTCCAAACAAGGACGAAACCGGTCATGGGGTGTCAGGGTTGGGAGGAGCAACACCGAATTGCTTTCAATTCGGATACGGTCCTTGTGATCGTAATGACCAAGGTTTACTTCAAAGTGAACCGAGGTCTGAATAGAGATTGCGAGTCGCAATCCAACAACACAGCGAGTACATCAAATGCTACTTTGTACTACTTACCGCTGTGCACAAGCGTTGCTCACGGATCTCAGAGCCATGGTGATCAAGGCGACAGCCTTTAACCACTGGGTTCCGGGTTCCACCCCAGCTCAGGCTATCTCCATCTGATGAGTCCAAACAAGGACGAAACCGGTCATGGGGTGTCAGGGTTGGGAGGAGCAACACCGAATTGCTTTCAATTCGGATACGGTCCTTGTGATCGTAATGACCAAGGTTTACTTCAAAGTGAACCGAGGTCTGAATAGAGATTGCGAGTCGCAATCCAACAACACAGCGAGTACATCAAATGCTACTTTGTACTACTTACCGCTGTGCACAAGCGTTGCTCACGGATCTCAGAGCCATGGTGATCAAGGCGTCAGCCTTTAACCACTGGGTTCCGGGTTCCACCCCAGCTCAGGCTATCTCCATCTGATGAGTCCAAACAAGGACGAAACCGGTCATGGGGTGTCAGGGTTGGGAGGAGCAACACCGAATTGCTTTCAATTCGGATACGGTCCTTGTGATCGTAATGACCAAGGTTTACTTCAAAGTGAACCGAGGTCTGAATAGAGATTGCGAGTCGCAATCCAACAACACAGCGAGTACATCAAATGCTACTTTGTACTACTTACCGCTGTGCACAAGCGTTGCTCACGGATCTCAGAGCCATGGTGATCAAGGCGTCAGCCTTTAACCACTGGGTTCCGGGTTCCACCCCAGCTCAGGCTATCTCCATCTGATGAGTCCAAACAAGGACGAAACCGGTCATGGGGTGTCAGGGTTGGGAGGAGCAACACCGAATTGCTTTCAATTCGGATACGGTCCTTGTGATCGTAATGACCAAGGTTTACTTCAAAGTGAACCGAGGTCTGAATAGAGATTGCGAGTCGCAATCCAACAACACAGCGAGTACATCAAATGCTACTTTGTACTACTTACCGCTGTGCACAAGCGTTGCTCACGGATCTCAGAGCCATGGTGATCAAGGCGTCAGCCTTTAACCACTGGGTTCCGGGTTCCACCCCAGCTCAGGCTATCTCCATCTGATGAGTCCAAACAAGGACGAAACCGGTCATGGGGTGTCAGGGTTGGGAGGAGCAACACCGAATTGCTTTCAATTCGGATACGGTCCTTGTGATCGTAATGACCAAGGTTTACTTCAAAGTGAACCGAGGTCTGAATAGAGATTGCGAGTCGCAATCCAACAACACAGCGAGTACATCAAATGCTACTTTGTACTACTTACCGCTGTGCACAAGCGTTGCTCACGGATCTCAGAGCCATGGTGATCAAGGCGACAGCCTTTAACCACTGGGTTCCGGGTTCCACCCCAGCTCAGGCTATCTCCATCTGATGAGTCCAAACAAGGACGAAACCGGTCATGGGGTGTCAGGGTTGGGAGGAGCAACACCGAATTGCTTTCAATTCGGATACGGTCCTTGTGATCGTAATGACCAAGGTTTACTTCAAAGTGAACCGAGGTCTGAATAGAGATTGCGAGTCGCAATCCAACAACACAGCGAGTACATCAAATGCTACTTTGTACTACTTACCGCTGTGCACAAGCGTTGCTCACGGATCTCAGAGCCATGGTGATCAAGGCGACAGCCTTTAACCACTGGGTTCCGGGTTCCACCCCAGCTCAGGCTATCTCCATCTGATGAGTCCAAACAAGGACGAAACCGGTCATGGGGTGTCAGGGTTGGGAGGAGCAACACCGAATTGCTTTCAATTCGGATACGGTCCTTGTGATCGTAATGACCAAGGTTTACTTCAAAGTGAACCGAGGTCTGAATAGAGATTGCGAGTCGCAATCCAACAACACAGCGAGTACATCAAATGCTACTTTGTACTACTTACCGCTGTGCACAAGCGTTGCTCACGGATCTCAGAGCCATGGTGATCAAGGCGACAGCCTTTAACCACTGGGTTCCGGGTTCCACCCCAGCTCAGGCTATCTCCATCTGATGAGTCCAAACAAGGACGAAACCGGTCATGGGGTGTCAGGGTTGGGAGGAGCAACACCGAATTGCTTTCAATTCGGATACGGTCCTTGTGATCGTAATGACCAAGGTTTACTTCAAAGTGAACCGAGGTCTGAATAGAGATTGCGAGTCGCAATCCAACAACACAGCGAGTACATCAAATGCTACTTTGTACTACTTACCGCTGTGCACAAGCGTTGCTCACGGATCTCAGAGCCATGGTGATCAAGGCGACAGCCTTTAACCACTGGGTTCCGGGTTCCACCCCAGCTCAGGCTATCTCCATCTGATGAGTCCAAACAAGGACGAAACCGGTCATGGGGTGTCAGGGTTGGGAGGAGCAACACCGAATTGCTTTCAATTCGGATACGGTCCTTGTGATCGTAATGACCAAGGTTTACTTCAAAGTGAACCGAGGTCTGAATAGAGATTGCGAGTCGCAATCCAACAACACAGCGAGTACATCAAACGCTACTTTGTACTACTTACCGCTGTGCACAAGCGTTGCTCACGGATCTCAGAGCCATGGTGATCAAGGCGACAGCCTTTAACCACTGGGTTCCGGGTTCCACCCCAGCTCAGGCTATCTCCATCTGATGAGTCCAAACAAGGACGAAACCGGTCATGGGGTGTCAGGGTTGGGAGGAGCAACACCGAATTGCTTTCAATTCGGATACGGTCCTTGTGATCGTAATGACCAAGGTTTACTTCAAAGTGAACCGAGGTCTGAATAGAGATTGCGAGTCGCAATCCAACAACACAGCGAGTACATCAAATGCTACTTTGTACTACTTACCGCTGTGCACAAGCGTTGCTCACGGATCTCAGAGCCATGGTGATCAAGGCGACAGCCTTTAACCACTGGGTTCCGGGTTCCACCCCAGCTCAGGCTATCTCCATCTGATGAGTCCAAACAAGGACGAAACCGGTCATGGGGTGTCAGGGTTGGGAGGAGCAACACCGAATTGCTTTCAATTCGGATACGGTCCTTGTGATCGTAATGACCAAGGTTTACTTCAAAGTGAACCGAGGTCTGAATAGAGATTGCGAGTCGCAATCCAACAACACAGCGAGTACATCAAACGCTACTTTGTACTACTTACCGCTGTGCACAAGCGTTGCTCACGGATCTCAGAGCCATGGTGATCAAGGCGACAGCCTTTAACCACTGGGTTCCGGGTTCCACCCCAGCTCAGGCTATCTCCATCTGATGAGTCCAAACAAGGACGAAACCGGTCATGGGGTGTCAGGGTTGGGAGGAGCAACACCGAATTGCTTTCAATTCGGATACGGTCCTTGTGATCGTAATGACCAAGGTTTACTTCAAAGTGAACCGAGGTCTGAATAGAGATTGCGAGTCGCAATCCAACAACACAGCGAGTACATCAAACGCTACTTTGTACTACTTACCGCTGTGCACAAGCGTTGCTCACGGATCTCAGAGCCATGGTGATCAAGGCGACAGCCTTTAACCACTGGGTTCCGGGTTCCACCCCAGCTCAGGCTATCTCCATCTGATGAGTCCAAACAAGGACGAAACCGGTCATGGGGTGTCAGGGTTGGGAGGAGCAACACCGAATTGCTTTCAATTCGGATACGGTCCTTGTGATCGTAATGACCAAGGTTTACTTCAAAGTGAACCGAGGTCTGAATAGAGATTGCGAGTCGCAATCCAACAACACAGCGAGTACATCAAACGCTACTTTGTACTACTTACCGCTGTGCACAAGCGTTGCTCACGGATCTCAGAGCCATGGTGATCAAGGCGACAGCCTTTAACCACTGGGTTCCGGGTTCCACCCCAGCTCAGGCTATCTCCATCTGATGAGTCCAAACAAGGACGAAACCGGTCATGGGGTGTCAGGGTTGGGAGGAGCAACACCGAATTGCTTTCAATTCGGATACGGTCCTTGTGATCGTAATGACCAAGGTTTACTTCAAAGTGAACCGAGGTCTGAATAGAGATTGCGAGTCGCAATCCAACAACACAGCGAGTACATCAAACGCTACTTTGTACTACTTACCGCTGTGCACAAGCGTTGCTCACGGATCTCAGAGCCATGGTGATCAAGGCGACAGCCTTTAACCACTGGGTTCCGGGTTCCACCCCAGCTCAGGCTATCTCCATCTGATGAGTCCAAACAAGGACGAAACCGGTCATGGGGTGTCAGGGTTGGGAGGAGCAACACCGAATTGCTTTCAATTCGGATACGGTCCTTGTGATCGTAATGACCAAGGTTTACTTCAAAGTGAACCGAGGTCTGAATAGAGATTGCGAGTCGCAATCCAACAACACAGCGAGTACATCAAACGCTACTTTGTACTACTTACCGCTGTGCACAAGCGTTGCTCACGGATCTCAGAGCCATGGTGATCAAGGCGACAGCCTTTAACCACTGGGTTCCGGGTTCCACCCCAGCTCAGGCTATCTCCATCTGATGAGTCCAAACAAGGACGAAACCGGTCATGGGGTGTCAGGGTTGGGAGGAGCAACACCGAATTGCTTTCAATTCGGATACGGTCCTTGTGATCGTAATGACCAAGGTTTACTTCAAAGTGAACCGAGGTCTGAATAGAGATTGCGAGTCGCAATCCAACAACACAGCGAGTACATCAAACGCTACTTTGTACTACTTACCGCTGTGCACAAGCGTTGCTCACGGATCTCAGAGCCATGGTGATCAAGGCGACAGCCTTTAACCACTGGGTTCCGGGTTCCACCCCAGCTCAGGCTATCTCCATCTGATGAGTCCAAACAAGGACGAAACCGGTCATGGGGTGTCAGGGTTGGGAGGAGCAACACCGAATTGCTTTCAATTCGGATACGGTCCTTGTGATCGTAATGACCAAGGTTTACTTCAAAGTGAACCGAGGTCTGAATAGAGATTGCGAGTCGCAATCCAACAACACAGCGAGTACATCAAACGCTACTTTGTACTACTTACCGCTGTGCACAAGCGTTGCTCACGGATCTCAGAGCCATGGTGATCAAGGCGACAGCCTTTAACCACTGGGTTCCGGGTTCCACCCCAGCTCAGGCTATCTCCATCTGATGAGTCCAAACAAGGACGAAACCGGTCATGGGGTGTC
This sequence comes from Formica aserva, assembly GCA_037039905.1. Lineage (NCBI taxonomy): Eukaryota > Metazoa > Arthropoda > Insecta > Hymenoptera > Formicidae > Formica > Formica aserva. The sequence goes on from JAXRKO010000527.1 coordinate 12,067, forward strand.
AGGGTTGGGAGGAGCAACACCGAATTGCTTTCAATTCGGATACGGTCCTTGTGATCGTAATGACCAAGGTTTACTTCAAAGTGAACCGAGGTCTGAATAGAGATTGCGAGTCGCAATCCAACAACACAGCGAGTACATCAAACGCTACTTTGTACTACTTACCGCTGTGCACAAGCGTTGCTCACGGATCTCAGAGCCATGGTGATCAAGGCGACAGCCTTTAACCACTGGGTTCCGGGTTCCACCCCAGCTCAGGCTATCTCCATCTGATGAGTCCAAACAAGGACGAAACCGGTCATGGGGTGTCAGGGTTGGGAGGAGCAACACCGAATTGCTTTCAATTCGGATACGGTCCTTGTGATCGTAATGACCAAGGTTTACTTCAAAGTGAACCGAGGTCTGAATAGAGATTGCGAGTCGCAATCCAACAACACAGCGAGTACATCAAACGCTACTTTGTACTACTTACCGCTGTGCACAAGCGTTGCTCACGGATCTCAGAGCCATGGTGATCAAGGCGACAGCCTTTAACCACTGGGTTCCGGGTTCCACCCCAGCTCAGGCTATCTCCATCTGATGAGTCCAAACAAGGACGAAACCGGTCATGGGGTGTCAGGGTTGGGAGGAGCAACACCGAATTGCTTTCAATTCGGATACGGTCCTTGTGATCGTAATGACCAAGGTTTACTTCAAAGTGAACCGAGGTCTGAATAGAGATTGCGAGTCGCAATCCAACAACACAGCGAGTACATCAAACGCTACTTTGTACTACTTACCGCTGTGCACAAGCGTTGCTCACGGATCTCAGAGCCATGGTGATCAAGGCGACAGCCTTTAACCACTGGGTTCCGGGTTCCACCCCAGCTCAGGCTATCTCCATCTGATGAGTCCAAACAAGGACGAAACCGGTCATGGGGTGTCAGGGTTGGGAGGAGCAACACCGAATTGCTTTCAATTCGGATACGGTCCTTGTGATCGTAATGACCAAGGTTTACTTCAAAGTGAACCGAGGTCTGAATAGAGATTGCGAGTCGCAATCCAACAACACAGCGAGTACATCAAACGCTACTTTGTACTACTTACCGCTGTGCACAAGCGTTGCTCACGGATCTCAGAGCCATGGTGATCAAGGCGACAGCCTTTAACCACTGGGTTCCGGGTTCCACCCCAGCTCAGGCTATCTCCATCTGATGAGTCCAAACAAGGACGAAACCGGTCATGGGGTGTCAGGGTTGGGAGGAGCAACACCGAATTGCTTTCAATTCGGATACGGTCCTTGTGATCGTAATGACCAAGGTTTACTTCAAAGTGAACCGAGGTCTGAATAGAGATTGCGAGTCGCAATCCAACAACACAGCGAGTACATCAAACGCTACTTTGTACTACTTACCGCTGTGCACAAGCGTTGCTCACGGATCTCAGAGCCATGGTGATCAAGGCGACAGCCTTTAACCACTGGGTTCCGGGTTCCACCCCAGCTCAGGCTATCTCCATCTGATGAGTCCAAACAAGGACGAAACCGGTCATGGGGTGTCAGGGTTGGGAGGAGCAACACCGAATTGCTTTCAATTCGGATACGGTCCTTGTGATCGTAATGACCAAGGTTTACTTCAAAGTGAACCGAGGTCTGAATAGAGATTGCGAGTCGCAATCCAACAACACAGCGAGTACATCAAACGCTACTTTGTACTACTTACCGCTGTGCACAAGCGTTGCTCACGGATCTCAGAGCCATGGTGATCAAGGCGACAGCCTTTAACCACTGGGTTCCGGGTTCCACCCCAGCTCAGGCTATCTCCATCTGATGAGTCCAAACAAGGACGAAACCGGTCATGGGGTGTCAGGGTTGGGAGGAGCAACACCGAATTGCTTTCAATTCGGATACGGTCCTTGTGATCGTAATGACCAAGGTTTACTTCAAAGTGAACCGAGGTCTGAATAGAGATTGCGAGTCGCAATCCAACAACACAGCGAGTACATCAAACGCTACTTTGTACTACTTACCGCTGTGCACAAGCGTTGCTCACGGATCTCAGAGCCATGGTGATCAAGGCGACAGCCTTTAACCACTGGGTTCCGGGTTCCACCCCAGCTCAGGCTATCTCCATCTGATGAGTCCAAACAAGGACGAAACCGGTCATGGGGTGTCAGGGTTGGGAGGAGCAACACCGAATTGCTTTCAATTCGGATACGGTCCTTGTGATCGTAATGACCAAGGTTTACTTCAAAGTGAACCGAGGTCTGAATAGAGATTGCGAGTCGCAATCCAACAACACAGCGAGTACATCAAACGCTACTTTGTACTACTTACCGCTGTGCACAAGCGTTGCTCACGGATCTCAGAGCCATGGTGATCAAGGCGACAGCCTTTAACCACTGGGTTCCGGGTTCCACCCCAGCTCAGGCTATCTCCATCTGATGAGTCCAAACAAGGACGAAACCGGTCATGGGGTGTCAGGGTTGGGAGGAGCAACACCGAATTGCTTTCAATTCGGATACGGTCCTTGTGATCGTAATGACCAAGGTTTACTTCAAAGTGAACCGAGGTCTGAATAGAGATTGCGAGTCGCAATCCAACAACACAGCGAGTACATCAAACGCTACTTTGTACTACTTACCGCTGTGCACAAGCGTTGCTCACGGATCTCAGAGCCATGGTGATCAAGGCGACAGCCTTTAACCACTGGGTTCCGGGTTCCACCCCAGCTCAGGCTATCTCCATCTGATGAGTCCAAACAAGGACGAAACCGGTCATGGGGTGTCAGGGTTGGGAGGAGCAACACCGAATTGCTTTCAATTCGGATACGGTCCTTGTGATCGTAATGACCAAGGTTTACTTCAAAGTGAACCGAGGTCTGAATAGAGATTGCGAGTCGCAATCCAACAACACAGCGAGTACATCAAACGCTACTTTGTACTACTTACCGCTGTGCACAAGCGTTGCTCACGGATCTCAGAGCCATGGTGATCAAGGCGACAGCCTTTAACCACTGGGTTCCGGGTTCCACCCCAGCTCAGGCTATCTCCATCTGATGAGTCCAAACAAGGACGAAACCGGTCATGGGGTGTCAGGGTTGGGAGGAGCAACACCGAATTGCTTTCAATTCGGATACGGTCCTTGTGATCGTAATGACCAAGGTTTACTTCAAAGTGAACCGAGGTCTGAATAGAGATTGCGAGTCGCAATCCAACAACACAGCGAGTACATCAAACGCTACTTTGTACTACTTACCGCTGTGCACAAGCGTTGCTCACGGATCTCAGAGCCATGGTGATCAAGGCGACAGCCTTTAACCACTGGGTTCCGGGTTCCACCCCAGCTCAGGCTATCTCCATCTGATGAGTCCAAACAAGGACGAAACCGGTCATGGGGTGTCAGGGTTGGGAGGAGCAACACCGAATTGCTTTCAATTCGGATACGGTCCTTGTGATCGTAATGACCAAGGTTTACTTCAAAGTGAACCGAGGTCTGAATAGAGATTGCGAGTCGCAATCCAACAACACAGCGAGTACATCAAACGCTACTTTGTACTACTTACCGCTGTGCACAAGCGTTGCTCACGGATCTCAGAGCCATGGTGATCAAGGCGACAGCCTTTAACCACTGGGTTCCGGGTTCCACCCCAGCTCAGGCTATCTCCATCTGATGAGTCCAAACAAGGACGAAACCGGTCATGGGGTGTCAGGGTTGGGAGGAGCAACACCGAATTGCTTTCAATTCGGATACGGTCCTTGTGATCGTAATGACCAAGGTTTACTTCAAAGTGAACCGAGGTCTGAATAGAGATTGCGAGTCGCAATCCAACAACACAGCGAGTACATCAAACGCTACTTTGTACTACTTACCGCTGTGCACAAGCGTTGCTCACGGATCTCAGAGCCATGGTGATCAAGGCGACAGCCTTTAACCACTGGGTTCCGGGTTCCACCCCAGCTCAGGCTATCTCCATCTGATGAGTCCAAACAAGGACGAAACCGGTCATGGGGTGTCAGGGTTGGGAGGAGCAACACCGAATTGCTTTCAATTCGGATACGGTCCTTGTGATCGTAATGACCAAGGTTTACTTCAAAGTGAACCGAGGTCTGAATAGAGATTGCGAGTCGCAATCCAACAACACAGCGAGTACATCAAACGCTACTTTGTACTACTTACCGCTGTGCACAAGCGTTGCTCACGGATCTCAGAGCCATGGTGATCAAGGCGACAGCCTTTAACCACTGGGTTCCGGGTTCCACCCCAGCTCAGGCTATCTCCATCTGATGAGTCCAAACAAGGACGAAACCGGTCATGGGGTGTCAGGGTTGGGAGGAGCAACACCGAATTGCTTTCAATTCGGATACGGTCCTTGTGATCGTAATGACCAAGGTTTACTTCAAAGTGAACCGAGGTCTGAATAGAGATTGCGAGTCGCAATCCAACAACACAGCGAGTACATCAAACGCTACTTTGTACTACTTACCGCTGTGCACAAGCGTTGCTCACGGATCTCAGAGCCATGGTGATCAAGGCGACAGCCTTTAACCACTGGGTTCCGGGTTCCACCCCAGCTCAGGCTATCTCCATCTGATGAGTCCAAACAAGGACGAAACCGGTCATGGGGTGTCAGGGTTGGGAGGAGCAACACCGAATTGCTTTCAATTCGGATACGGTCCTTGTGATCGTAATGACCAAGGTTTACTTCAAAGTGAACCGAGGTCTGAATAGAGATTGCGAGTCGCAATCCAACAACACAGCGAGTACATCAAACGCTACTTTGTACTACTTACCGCTGTGCACAAGCGTTGCTCACGGATCTCAGAGCCATGGTGATCAAGGCGACAGCCTTTAACCACTGGGTTCCGGGTTCCACCCCAGCTCAGGCTATCTCCATCTGATGAGTCCAAACAAGGACGAAACCGGTCATGGGGTGTCAGGGTTGGGAGGAGCAACACCGAATTGCTTTCAATTCGGATACGGTCCTTGTGATCGTAATGACCAAGGTTTACTTCAAAGTGAACCGAGGTCTGAATAGAGATTGCGAGTCGCAATCCAACAACACAGCGAGTACATCAAACGCTACTTTGTACTACTTACCGCTGTGCACAAGCGTTGCTCACGGATCTCAGAGCCATGGTGATCAAGGCGACAGCCTTTAACCACTGGGTTCCGGGTTCCACCCCAGCTCAGGCTATCTCCATCTGATGAGTCCAAACAAGGACGAAACCGGTCATGGGGTGTCAGGGTTGGGAGGAGCAACACCGAATTGCTTTCAATTCGGATACGGTCCTTGTGATCGTAATGACCAAGGTTTACTTCAAAGTGAACCGAGGTCTGAATAGAGATTGCGAGTCGCAATCCAACAACACAGCGAGTACATCAAACGCTACTTTGTACTACTTACCGCTGTGCACAAGCGTTGCTCACGGATCTCAGAGCCATGGTGATCAAGGCGACAGCCTTTAACCACTGGGTTCCGGGTTCCACCCCAGCTCAGGCTATCTCCATCTGATGAGTCCAAACAAGGACGAAACCGGTCATGGGGTGTCAGGGTTGGGAGGAGCAACACCGAATTGCTTTCAATTCGGATACGGTCCTTGTGATCGTAATGACCAAGGTTTACTTCAAAGTGAACCGAGGTCTGAATAGAGATTGCGAGTCGCAATCCAACAACACAGCGAGTACATCAAACGCTACTTTGTACTACTTACCGCTGTGCACAAGCGTTGCTCACGGATCTCAGAGCCATGGTGATCAAGGCGACAGCCTTTAACCACTGGGTTCCGGGTTCCACCCCAGCTCAGGCTATCTCCATCTGATGAGTCCAAACAAGGACGAAACCGGTCATGGGGTGTCAGGGTTGGGAGGAGCAACACCGAATTGCTTTCAATTCGGATACGGTCCTTGTGATCGTAATGACCAAGGTTTACTTCAAAGTGAACCGAGGTCTGAATAGAGATTGCGAGTCGCAATCCAACAACACAGCGAGTACATCAAACGCTACTTTGTACTACTTACCGCTGTGCACAAGCGTTGCTCACGGATCTCAGAGCCATGGTGATCAAGGCGACAGCCTTTAACCACTGGGTTCCGGGTTCCACCCCAGCTCAGGCTATCTCCATCTGATGAGTCCAAACAAGGACGAAACCGGTCATGGGGTGTCAGGGTTGGGAGGAGCAACACCGAATTGCTTTCAATTCGGATACGGTCCTTGTGATCGTAATGACCAAGGTTTACTTCAAAGTGAACCGAGGTCTGAATAGAGATTGCGAGTCGCAATCCAACAACACAGCGAGTACATCAAACGCTACTTTGTACTACTTACCGCTGTGCACAAGCGTTGCTCACGGATCTCAGAGCCATGGTGATCAAGGCGACAGCCTTTAACCACTGGGTTCCGGGTTCCACCCCAGCTCAGGCTATCTCCATCTGATGAGTCCAAACAAGGACGAAACCGGTCATGGGGTGTCAGGGTTGGGAGGAGCAACACCGAATTGCTTTCAATTCGGATACGGTCCTTGTGATCGTAATGACCAAGGTTTACTTCAAAGTGAACCGAGGTCTGAATAGAGATTGCGAGTCGCAATCCAACAACACAGCGAGTACATCAAACGCTACTTTGTACTACTTACCGCTGTGCACAAGCGTTGCTCACGGATCTCAGAGCCATGGTGATCAAGGCGACAGCCTTTAACCACTGGGTTCCGGGTTCCACCCCAGCTCAGGCTATCTCCATCTGATGAGTCCAAACAAGGACGAAACCGGTCATGGGGTGTCAGGGTTGGGAGGAGCAACACCGAATTGCTTTCAATTCGGATACGGTCCTTGTGATCGTAATGACCAAGGTTTACTTCAAAGTGAACCGAGGTCTGAATAGAGATTGCGAGTCGCAATCCAACAACACAGCGAGTACATCAAACGCTACTTTGTACTACTTACCGCTGTGCACAAGCGTTGCTCACGGATCTCAGAGCCATGGTGATCAAGGCGACAGCCTTTAACCACTGGGTTCCGGGTTCCACCCCAGCTCAGGCTATCTCCATCTGATGAGTCCAAACAAGGACGAAACCGGTCATGGGGTGTCAGGGTTGGGAGGAGCAACACCGAATTGCTTTCAATTCGGATACGGTCCTTGTGATCGTAATGTCCAAGGTTTACTTCAAAGTGAACCGAGGTCTGAATAGAGATTGCGAGTCGCAATCCAACAACACAGCGAGTACATCAAACGCTACTTTGTACTACTTACCGCTGTGCACAAGCGTTGCTCACGGATCTCAGAGCCATGGTGATCAAGGCGACAGCCTTTAACCACTGGGTTCCGGGTTCCACCCCAGCTCAGGCTATCTCCATCTGATGAGTCCAAACAAGGACGAAACCGGTCATGGGGTGTCAGGGTTGGGAGGAGCAACACCGAATTGCTTTCAATTCGGATACGGTCCTTGTGATCGTAATGTCCAAGGTTTACTTCAAAGTGAACCGAGGTCTGAATAGAGATTGCGAGTCGCAATCCAACAACACAGCGAGTACATCAAACGCTACTTTGTACTACTTACCGCTGTGCACAAGCGTTGCTCACGGATCTCAGAGCCATGGTGATCAAGGCGACAGCCTTTAACCACTGGGTTCCGGGTTCCACCCCAGCTCAGGCTATCTCCATCTGATGAGTCCAAACAAGGACGAAACCGGTCATGGGGTGTCAGGGTTGGGAGGAGCAACACCGAATTGCTTTCAATTCGGATACGGTCCTTGTGATCGTAATGACCAAGGTTTACTTCAAAGTGAACCGAGGTCTGAATAGAGATTGCGAGTCGCAATCCAACAACACAGCGAGTACATCAAACGCTACTTTGTACTACTTACCGCTGTGCACAAGCGTTGCTCACGGATCTCAGAGCCATGGTGATCAAGGCGACAGCCTTTAACCACTGGGTTCCGGGTTCCACCCCAGCTCAGGCTATCTCCATCTGATGAGTCCAAACAAGGACGAAACCGGTCATGGGGTGTCAGGGTTGGGAGGAGCAACACCGAATTGCTTTCAATTCGGATACGGTCCTTGTGATCGTAATGTCCAAGGTTTACTTCAAAGTGAACCGAGGTCTGAATAGAGATTGCGAGTCGCAATCCAACAACACAGCGAGTACATCAAACGCTACTTTGTACTACTTACCGCTGTGCACAAGCGTTGCTCACGGATCTCAGAGCCATGGTGATCAAGGCGACAGCCTTTAACCACTGGGTTCCGGGTTCCACCCCAGCTCAGGCTATCTCCATCTGATGAGTCCAAACAAGGACGAAACCGGTCATGGGGTGTCAGGGTTGGGAGGAGCAACACCGAATTGCTTTCAATTCGGATACGGTCCTTGTGATCGTAATGACCAAGGTTTACTTCAAAGTGAACCGAGGTCTGAATAGAGATTGCGAGTCGCAATCCAACAACACAGCGAGTACATCAAACGCTACTTTGTACTACTTACCGCTGTGCACAAGCGTTGCTCACGGATCTCAGAGCCATGGTGATCAAGGCGACAGCCTTTAACCACTGGGTTCCGGGTTCCACCCCAGCTCAGGCTATCTCCATCTGATGAGTCCAAACAAGGACGAAACCGGTCATGGGGTGTCAGGGTTGGGAGGAGCAACACCGAATTGCTTTCAATTCGGATACGGTCCTTGTGATCGTAATGTCCAAGGTTTACTTCAAAGTGAACCGAGGTCTGAATAGAGATTGCGAGTCGCAATCCAACAACACAGCGAGTACATCAAACGCTACTTTGTACTACTTACCGCTGTGCACAAGCGTTGCTCACGGATCTCAGAGCCATGGTGATCAAGGCGACAGCCTTTAACCACTGGGTTCCGGGTTCCACCCCAGCTCAGGCTATCTCCATCTGATGAGTCCAAACAAGGACGAAACCGGTCATGGGGTGTCAGGGTTGGGAGGAGCAACACCGAATTGCTTTCAATTCGGATACGGTCCTTGTGATCGTAATGTCCAAGGTTTACTTCAAAGTGAACCGAGGTCTGAATAGAGATTGCGAGTCGCAATCCAACAACACAGCGAGTACATCAAACGCTACTTTGTACTACTTACCGCTGTGCACAAGCGTTGCTCACGGATCTCAGAGCCATGGTGATCAAGGCGACAGCCTTTAACCACTGGGTTCCGGGTTCCACCCCAGCTCAGGCTATCTCCATCTGATGAGTCCAAACAAGGACGAAACCGGTCATGGGGTGTCAGGGTTGGGAGGAGCAACACCGAATTGCTTTCAATTCGGATACGGTCCTTGTGATCGTAATGTCCAAGGTTTACTTCAAAGTGAACCGAGGTCTGAATAGAGATTGCGAGTCGCAATCCAACAACACAGCGAGTACATCAAACGCTACTTTGTACTACTTACCGCTGTGCACAAGCGTTGCTCACGGATCTCAGAGCCATGGTGATCAAGGCGACAGCCTTTAACCACTGGGTTCCGGGTTCCACCCCAGCTCAGGCTATCTCCATCTGATGAGTCCAAACAAGGACGAAACCGGTCATGGGGTGTCAGGGTTGGGAGGAGCAACACCGAATTGCTTTCAATTCGGATACGGTCCTTGTGATCGTAATGTCCAAGGTTTACTTCAAAGTGAACCGAGGTCTGAATAGAGATTGCGAGTCGCAATCCAACAACACAGCGAGTACATCAAACGCTACTTTGTACTACTTACCGCTGTGCACAAGCGTTGCTCACGGATCTCAGAGCCATGGTGATCAAGGCGACAGCCTTTAACCACTGGGTTCCGGGTTCCACCCCAGCTCAGGCTATCTCCATCTGATGAGTCCAAACAAGGACGAAACCGGTCATGGGGTGTCAGGGTTGGGAGGAGCAACACCGAATTGCTTTCAATTCGGATACGGTCCTTGTGATCGTAATGACCAAGGTTTACTTCAAAGTGAACCGAGGTCTGAATAGAGATTGCGAGTCGCAATCCAACAACACAGCGAGTACATCAAACGCTACTTTGTACTACTTACCGCTGTGCACAAGCGTTGCTCACGGATCTCAGAGCCATGGTGATCAAGGCGACAGCCTTTAACCACTGGGTTCCGGGTTCCACCCCAGCTCAGGCTATCTCCATCTGATGAGTCCAAACAAGGACGAAACCGGTCATGGGGTGTCAGGGTTGGGAGGAGCAACACCGAATTGCTTTCAATTCGGATACGGTCCTTGTGATCGTAATGACCAAGGTTTACTTCAAAGTGAACCGAGGTCTGAATAGAGATTGCGAGTCGCAATCCAACAACACAGCGAGTACATCAAACGCTACTTTGTACTACTTACCGCTGTGCACAAGCGTTGCTCACGGATCTCAGAGCCATGGTGATCAAGGCGACAGCCTTTAACCACTGGGTTCCGGGTTCCACCCCAGCTCAGGCTATCTCCATCTGATGAGTCCAAACAAGGACGAAACCGGTCATGGGGTGTCAGGGTTGGGAGGAGCAACACCGAATTGCTTTCAATTCGGATACGGTCCTTGTGATCGTAATGACCAAGGTTTACTTCAAAGTGAACCGAGGTCTGAATAGAGATTGCGAGTCGCAATCCAACAACACAGCGAGTACATCAAACGCTACTTTGTACTACTTACCGCTGTGCACAAGCGTTGCTCACGGATCTCAGAGCCATGGTGATCAAGGCGACAGCCTTTAACCACTGGGTTCCGGGTTCCACCCCAGCTCAGGCTATCTCCATCTGATGAGTCCAAACAAGGACGAAACCGGTCATGGGGTGTCAGGGTTGGGAGGAGCAACACCGAATTGCTTTCAATTCGGATACGGTCCTTGTGATCGTAATGTCCAAGGTTTACTTCAAAGTGAACCGAGGTCTGAATAGAGATTGCGAGTCGCAATCCAACAACACAGCGAGTACATCAAACGCTACTTTGTACTACTTACCGCTGTGCACAAGCGTTGCTCACGGATCTCAGAGCCATGGTGATCAAGGCGACAGCCTTTAACCACTGGGTTCCGGGTTCCACCCCAGCTCAGGCTATCTCCATCTGATGAGTCCAAACAAGGACGAAACCGGTCATGGGGTGTCAGGGTTGGGAGGAGCAACACCGAATTGCTTTCAATTCGGATACGGTCCTTGTGATCGTAATGTCCAAGGTTTACTTCAAAGTGAACCGAGGTCTGAATAGAGATTGCGAGTCGCAATCCAACAACACAGCGAGTACATCAAACGCTACTTTGTACTACTTACCGCTGTGCACAAGCGTTGCTCACGGATCTCAGAGCCATGGTGATCAAGGCGACAGCCTTTAACCACTGGGTTCCGGGTTCCACCCCAGCTCAGGCTATCTCCATCTGATGAGTCCAAACAAGGACGAAACCGGTCATGGGGTGTCAGGGTTGGGAGGAGCAACACCGAATTGCTTTCAATTCGGATACGGTCCTTGTGATCGTAATGACCAAGGTTTACTTCAAAGTGAACCGAGGTCTGAATAGAGATTGCGAGTCGCAATCCAACAACACAGCGAGTACATCAAACGCTACTTTGTACTACTTACCGCTGTGCACAAGCGTTGCTCACGGATCTCAGAGCCATGGTGATCAAGGCGACAGCCTTTAACCACTGGGTTCCGGGTTCCACCCCAGCTCAGGCTATCTCCATCTGATGAGTCCAAACAAGGACGAAACCGGTCATGGGGTGTCAGGGTTGGGAGGAGCAACACCGAATTGCTTTCAATTCGGATACGGTCCTTGTGATCGTAATGACCAAGGTTTACTTCAAAGTGAACCGAGGTCTGAATAGAGATTGCGAGTCGCAATCCAACAACACAGCGAGTACATCAAACGCTACTTTGTACTACTTACCGCTGTGCACAAGCGTTGCTCACGGATCTCAGAGCCATGGTGATCAAGGCGACAGCCTTTAACCACTGGGTTCCGGGTTCCACCCCAGCTCAGGCTATCTCCATCTGATGAGTCCAAACAAGGACGAAACCGGTCATGGGGTGTCAGGGTTGGGAGGAGCAACACCGAATTGCTTTCAATTCGGATACGGTCCTTGTGATCGTAATGACCAAGGTTTACTTCAAAGTGAACCGAGGTCTGAATAGAGATTGCGAGTCGCAATCCAACAACACAGCGAGTACATCAAACGCTACTTTGTACTACTTACCGCTGTGCACAAGCGTTGCTCACGGATCTCAGAGCCATGGTGATCAAGGCGACAGCCTTTAACCACTGGGTTCCGGGTTCCACCCCAGCTCAGGCTATCTCCATCTGATGAGTCCAAACAAGGACGAAACCGGTCATGGGGTGTCAGGGTTGGGAGGAGCAACACCGAATTGCTTTCAATTCGGATACGGTCCTTGTGATCGTAATGACCAAGGTTTACTTCAAAGTGAACCGAGGTCTGAATAGAGATTGCGAGTCGCAATCCAACAACACAGCGAGTACATCAAACGCTACTTTGTACTACTTACCGCTGTGCACAAGCGTTGCTCACGGATCTCAGAGCCATGGTGATCAAGGCGACAGCCTTTAACCACTGGGTTCCGGGTTCCACCCCAGCTCAGGCTATCTCCATCTGATGAGTCCAAACAAGGACGAAACCGGTCATGGGGTGTCAGGGTTGGGAGGAGCAACACCGAATTGCTTTCAATTCGGATACGGTCCTTGTGATCGTAATGACCAAGGTTTACTTCAAAGTGAACCGAGGTCTGAATAGAGATTGCGAGTCGCAATCCAACAACACAGCGAGTACATCAAACGCTACTTTGTACTACTTACCGCTGTGCACAAGCGTTGCTCACGGATCTCAGAGCCATGGTGATCAAGGCGACAGCCTTTAACCACTGGGTTCCGGGTTCCACCCCAGCTCAGGCTATCTCCATCTGATGAGTCCAAACAAGGACGAAACCGGTCATGGGGTGTCAGGGTTGGGAGGAGCAACACCGAATTGCTTTCAATTCGGATACGGTCCTTGTGATCGTAATGACCAAGGTTTACTTCAAAGTGAACCGAGGTCTGAATAGAGATTGCGAGTCGCAATCCAACAACACAGCGAGTACATCAAACGCTACTTTGTACTACTTACCGCTGTGCACAAGCGTTGCTCACGGATCTCAGAGCCATGGTGATCAAGGCGACAGCCTTTAACCACTGGGTTCCGGGTTCCACCCCAGCTCAGGCTATCTCCATCTGATGAGTCCAAACAAGGACGAAACCGGTCATGGGGTGTCAGGGTTGGGAGGAGCAACACCGAATTGCTTTCAATTCGGATACGGTCCTTGTGATCGTAATGACCAAGGTTTACTTCAAAGTGAACCGAGGTCTGAATAGAGATTGCGAGTCGCAATCCAACAACACAGCGAGTACATCAAACGCTACTTTGTACTACTTACCGCTGTGCACAAGCGTTGCTCACGGATCTCAGAGCCATGGTGATCAAGGCGACAGCCTTTAACCACTGGGTTCCGGGTTCCACCCCAGCTCAGGCTATCTCCATCTGATGAGTCCAAACAAGGACGAAACCGGTCATGGGGTGTCAGGGTTGGGAGGAGCAACACCGAATTGCTTTCAATTCGGATACGGTCCTTGTGATCGTAATGACCAAGGTTTACTTCAAAGTGAACCGAGGTCTGAATAGAGATTGCGAGTCGCAATCCAACAACACAGCGAGTACATCAAACGCTACTTTGTACTACTTACCGCTGTGCACAAGCGTTGCTCACGGATCTCAGAGCCATGGTGATCAAGGCGACAGCCTTTAACCACTGGGTTCCGGGTTCCACCCCAGCTCAGGCTATCTCCATCTGATGAGTCCAAACAAGGACGAAACCGGTCATGGGGTGTCAGGGTTGGGAGGAGCAACACCGAATTGCTTTCAATTCGGATACGGTCCTTGTGATCGTAATGACCAAGGTTTACTTCAAAGTGAACCGAGGTCTGAATAGAGATTGCGAGTCGCAATCCAACAACACAGCGAGTACATCAAATGCTACTTTGTACTACTTACCGCTGTGCACAAGCGTTGCTCACGGATCTCAGAGCCATGGTGATCAAGGCGACAGCCTTTAACCACTGGGTTCCGGGTTCCACCCCAGCTCAGGCTATCTCCATCTGATGAGTCCAAACAAGGACGAAACCGGTCATGGGGTGTCAGGGTTGGGAGGAGCAACACCGAATTGCTTTCAATTCGGATACGGTCCTTGTGATCGTAATGACCAAGGTTTACTTCAAAGTGAACCGAGGTCTGAATAGAGATTGCGAGTCGCAATCCAACAACACAGCGAGTACATCAAATGCTACTTTGTACTACTTACCGCTGTGCACAAGCGTTGCTCACGGATCTCAGAGCCATGGTGATCAAGGCGACAGCCTTTAACCACTGGGTTCCGGGTTCCACCCCAGCTCAGGCTATCTCCATCTGATGAGTCCAAACAAGGACGAAACCGGTCATGGGGTGTCAGGGTTGGGAGGAGCAACACCGAATTGCTTTCAATTCGGATACGGTCCTTGTGATCGTAATGACCAAGGTTTACTTCAAAGTGAACCGAGGTCTGAATAGAGATTGCGAGTCGCAATCCAACAACACAGCGAGTACATCAAATGCTACTTTGTACTACTTACCGCTGTGCACAAGCGTTGCTCACGGATCTCAGAGCCATGGTGATCAAGGCGACAGCCTTTAACCACTGGGTTCCGGGTTCCACCCCAGCTCAGGCTATCTCCATCTGATGAGTCCAAACAAGGACGAAACCGGTCATGGGGTGTCAGGGTTGGGAGGAGCAACACCGAATTGCTTTCAATTCGGATACGGTCCTTGTGATCGTAATGACCAAGGTTTACTTCAAAGTGAACCGAGGTCTGAATAGAGATTGCGAGTCGCAATCCAACAACACAGCGAGTACATCAAACGCTACTTTGTACTACTTACCGCTGTGCACAAGCGTTGCTCACGGATCTCAGAGCCATGGTGATCAAGGCGACAGCCTTTAACCACTGGGTTCCGGGTTCCACCCCAGCTCAGGCTATCTCCATCTGATGAGTCCAAACAAGGACGAAACCGGTCATGGGGTGTCAGGGTTGGGAGGAGCAACACCGAATTGCTTTCAATTCGGATACGGTCCTTGTGATCGTAATGACCAAGGTTTACTTCAAAGTGAACCGAGGTCTGAATAGAGATTGCGAGTCGCAATCCAACAACACAGCGAGTACATCAAACGCTACTTTGTACTACTTACCGCTGTGCACAAGCGTTGCTCACGGATCTCAGAGCCATGGTGATCAAGGCGACAGCCTTTAACCACTGGGTTCCGGGTTCCACCCCAGCTCAGGCTATCTCCATCTGATGAGTCCAAACAAGGACGAAACCGGTCATGGGGTGTCAGGGTTGGGAGGAGCAACACCGAATTGCTTTCAATTCGGATACGGTCCTTGTGATCGTAATGTCCAAGGTTTACTTCAAAGTGAACCGAGGTCTGAATAGAGATTGCGAGTCGCAATCCAACAACACAGCGAGTACATCAAACGCTACTTTGTACTACTTACCGCTGTGCACAAGCGTTGCTCACGGATCTCAGAGCCATGGTGATCAAGGCGACAGCCTTTAACCACTGGGTTCCGGGTTCCACCCCAGCTCAGGCTATCTCCATCTGATGAGTCCAAACAAGGACGAAACCGGTCATGGGGTGTCAGGGTTGGGAGGAGCAACACCGAATTGCTTTCAATTCGGATACGGTCCTTGTGATCGTAATGTCCAAGGTTTACTTCAAAGTGAACCGAGGTCTGAATAGAGATTGCGAGTCGCAATCCAACAACACAGCGAGTACATCAAACGCTACTTTGTACTACTTACCGCTGTGCACAAGCGTTGCTCACGGATCTCAGAGCCATGGTGATCAAGGCGACAGCCTTTAACCACTGGGTTCCGGGTTCCACCCCAGCTCAGGCTATCTCCATCTGATGAGTCCAAACAAGGACGAAACCGGTCATGGGGTGTCAGGGTTGGGAGGAGCAACACCGAATTGCTTTCAATTCGGATACGGTCCTTGTGATCGTAATGACCAAGGTTTACTTCAAAGTGAACCGAGGTCTGAATAGAGATTGCGAGTCGCAATCCAACAACACAGCGAGTACATCAAACGCTACTTTGTACTACTTACCGCTGTGCACAAGCGTTGCTCACGGATCTCAGAGCCATGGTGATCAAGGCGACAGCCTTTAACCACTGGGTTCCGGGTTCCACCCCAGCTCAGGCTATCTCCATCTGATGAGTCCAAACAAGGACGAAACCGGTCATGGGGTGTCAGGGTTGGGAGGAGCAACACCGAATTGCTTTCAATTCGGATACGGTCCTTGTGATCGTAATGTCCAAGGTTTACTTCAAAGTGAACCGAGGTCTGAATAGAGATTGCGAGTCGCAATCCAACAACACAGCGAGTACATCAAACGCTACTTTGTACTACTTACCGCTGTGCACAAGCGTTGCTCACGGATCTCAGAGCCATGGTGATCAAGGCGACAGCCTTTAACCACTGGGTTCCGGGTTCCACCCCAGCTCAGGCTATCTCCATCTGATGAGTCCAAACAAGGACGAAACCGGTCATGGGGTGTCAGGGTTGGGAGGAGCAACACCGAATTGCTTTCAATTCGGATACGGTCCTTGTGATCGTAATGTCCAAGGTTTACTTCAAAGTGAACCGAGGTCTGAATAGAGATTGCGAGTCGCAATCCAACAACACAGCGAGTACATCAAACGCTACTTTGTACTACTTACCGCTGTGCACAAGCGTTGCTCACGGATCTCAGAGCCATGGTGATCAAGGCGACAGCCTTTAACCACTGGGTTCCGGGTTCCACCCCAGCTCAGGCTATCTCCATCTGATGAGTCCAAACAAGGACGAAACCGGTCATGGGGTGTCAGGGTTGGGAGGAGCAACACCGAATTGCTTTCAATTCGGATACGGTCCTTGTGATCGTAATGACCAAGGTTTACTTCAAAGTGAACCGAGGTCTGAATAGAGATTGCGAGTCGCAATCCAACAACACAGCGAGTACATCAAACGCTACTTTGTACTACTTACCGCTGTGCACAAGCGTTGCTCACGGATCTCAGAGCCATGGTGATCAAGGCGACAGCCTTTAACCACTGGGTTCCGGGTTCCACCCCAGCTCAGGCTATCTCCATCTGATGAGTCCAAACAAGGACGAAACCGGTCATGGGGTGTCAGGGTTGGGAGGAGCAACACCGAATTGCTTTCAATTCGGATACGGTCCTTGTGATCGTAATGACCAAGGTTTACTTCAAAGTGAACCGAGGTCTGAATAGAGATTGCGAGTCGCAATCCAACAACACAGCGAGTACATCAAACGCTACTTTGTACTACTTACCGCTGTGCACAAGCGTTGCTCACGGATCTCAGAGCCATGGTGATCAAGGCGACAGCCTTTAACCACTGGGTTCCGGGTTCCACCCCAGCTCAGGCTATCTCCATCTGATGAGTCCAAACAAGGACGAAACCGGTCATGGGGTGTCAGGGTTGGGAGGAGCAACACCGAATTGCTTTCAATTCGGATACGGTCCTTGTGATCGTAATGACCAAGGTTTACTTCAAAGTGAACCGAGGTCTGAATAGAGATTGCGAGTCGCAATCCAACAACACAGCGAGTACATCAAACGCTACTTTGTACTACTTACCGCTGTGCACAAGCGTTGCTCACGGATCTCAGAGCCATGGTGATCAAGGCGACAGCCTTTAACCACTGGGTTCCGGGTTCCACCCCAGCTCAGGCTATCTCCATCTGATGAGTCCAAACAAGGACGAAACCGGTCATGGGGTGTCAGGGTTGGGAGGAGCAACACCGAATTGCTTTCAATTCGGATACGGTCCTTGTGATCGTAATGACCAAGGTTTACTTCAAAGTGAACCGAGGTCTGAATAGAGATTGCGAGTCGCAATCCAACAACACAGCGAGTACATCAAACGCTACTTTGTACTACTTACCGCTGTGCACAAGCGTTGCTCACGGATCTCAGAGCCATGGTGATCAAGGCGACAGCCTTTAACCACTGGGTTCCGGGTTCCACCCCAGCTCAGGCTATCTCCATCTGATGAGTCCAAACAAGGACGAAACCGGTCATGGGGTGTCAGGGTTGGGAGGAGCAACACCGAATTGCTTTCAATTCGGATACGGTCCTTGTGATCGTAATGACCAAGGTTTACTTCAAAGTGAACCGAGGTCTGAATAGAGATTGCGAGTCGCAATCCAACAACACAGCGAGTACATCAAACGCTACTTTGTACTACTTACCGCTGTGCACAAGCGTTGCTCACGGATCTCAGAGCCATGGTGATCAAGGCGACAGCCTTTAACCACTGGGTTCCGGGTTCCACCCCAGCTCAGGCTATCTCCATCTGATGAGTCCAAACAAGGACGAAACCGGTCATGGGGTGTCAGGGTTGGGAGGAGCAACACCGAATTGCTTTCAATTCGGATACGGTCCTTGTGATCGTAATGACCAAGGTTTACTTCAAAGTGAACCGAGGTCTGAATAGAGATTGCGAGTCGCAATCCAACAACACAGCGAGTACATCAAAAGCTACTTTGTACTACTTACCGCTGTGCACAAGCGTTGCTCACGGATCTCAGAGCCATGGTGATCAAGGCGACAGCCTTTAACCACTGGGTTCCGGGTTCCACCCCAGCTCAGGCTATCTCCATCTGATGAGTCCAAACAAGGACGAAACCGGTCATGGGGTGTCAGGGTTGGGAGGAGCAACACCGAATTGCTTTCAATTCGGATACGGTCCTTGTGATCGTAATGACCAAGGTTTACTTCAAAGTGAACCGAGGTCTGAATAGAGATTGCGAGTCGCAATCCAACAACACAGCGAGTACATCAAAAGCTACTTTGTACTACTTACCGCTGTGCACAAGCGTTGCTCACGGATCTCAGAGCCATGGTGATCAAGGCGACAGCCTTTAACCACTGGGTTCCGGGTTCCACCCCAGCTCAGGCTATCTCCATCTGATGAGTCCAAACAAGGACGAAACCGGTCATGGGGTGTCAGGGTTGGGAGGAGCAACACCGAATTGCTTTCAATTCGGATACGGTCCTTGTGATCGTAATGACCAAGGTTTACTTCAAAGTGAACCGAGGTCTGAATAGAGATTGCGAGTCGCAATCCAACAACACAGCGAGTACATCAAAAGCTACTTTGTACTACTTACCGCTGTGCACAAGCGTTGCTCACGGATCTCAGAGCCATGGTGATCAAGGCGACAGCCTTTAACCACTGGGTTCCGGGTTCCACCCCAGCTCAGGCTATCTCCATCTGATGAGTCCAAACAAGGACGAAACCGGTCATGGGGTGTCAGGGTTGGGAGGAGCAACACCGAATTGCTTTCAATTCGGATACGGTCCTTGTGATCGTAATGACCAAGGTTTACTTCAAAGTGAACCGAGGTCTGAATAGAGATTGCGAGTCGCAATCCAACAACACAGCGAGTACATCAAAAGCTACTTTGTACTACTTACCGCTGTGCACAAGCGTTGCTCACGGATCTCAGAGCCATGGTGATCAAGGCGACAGCCTTTAACCACTGGGTTCCGGGTTCCACCCCAGCTCAGGCTATCTCCATCTGATGAGTCCAAACAAGGACGAAACCGGTCATGGGGTGTCAGGGTTGGGAGGAGCAACACCGAATTGCTTTCAATTCGGATACGGTCCTTGTGATCGTAATGACCAAGGTTTACTTCAAAGTGAACCGAGGTCTGAATAGAGATTGCGAGTCGCAATCCAACAACACAGCGAGTACATCAAAAGCTACTTTGTACTACTTACCGCTGTGCACAAGCGTTGCTCACGGATCTCAGAGCCATGGTGATCAAGGCGACAGCCTTTAACCACTGGGTTCCGGGTTCCACCCCAGCTCAGGCTATCTCCATCTGATGAGTCCAAACAAGGACGAAACCGGTCATGGGGTGTCAGGGTTGGGAGGAGCAACACCGAATTGCTTTCAATTCGGATACGGTCCTTGTGATCGTAATGACCAAGGTTTACTTCAAAGTGAACCGAGGTCTGAATAGAGATTGCGAGTCGCAATCCAACAACACAGCGAGTACATCAAAAGCTACTTTGTACTACTTACCGCTGTGCACAAGCGTTGCTCACGGATCTCAGAGCCATGGTGATCAAGGCGACAGCCTTTAACCACTGGGTTCCGGGTTCCACCCCAGCTCAGGCTATCTCCATCTGATGAGTCCAAACAAGGACGAAACCGGTCATGGGGTGTCAGGGTTGGGAGGAGCAACACCGAATTGCTTTCAATTCGGATACGGTCCTTGTGATCGTAATGACCAAGGTTTACTTCAAAGTGAACCGAGGTCTGAATAGAGATTGCGAGTCGCAATCCAACAACACAGCGAGTACATCAAAAGCTACTTTGTACTACTTACCGCTGTGCACAAGCGTTGCTCACGGATCTCAGAGCCATGGTGATCAAGGCGACAGCCTTTAACCACTGGGTTCCGGGTTCCACCCCAGCTCAGGCTATCTCCATCTGATGAGTCCAAACAAGGACGAAACCGGTCATGGGGTGTCAGGGTTGGGAGGAGCAACACCGAATTGCTTTCAATTCGGATACGGTCCTTGTGATCGTAATGACCAAGGTTTACTTCAAAGTGAACCGAGGTCTGAATAGAGATTGCGAGTCGCAATCCAACAACACAGCGAGTACATCAAAAGCTACTTTGTACTACTTACCGCTGTGCACAAGCGTTGCTCACGGATCTCAGAGCCATGGTGATCAAGGCGACAGCCTTTAACCACTGGGTTCCGGGTTCCACCCCAGCTCAGGCTATCTCCATCTGATGAGTCCAAACAAGGACGAAACCGGTCATGGGGTGTCAGGGTTGGGAGGAGCAACACCGAATTGCTTTCAATTCGGATACGGTCCTTGTGATCGTAATGACCAAGGTTTACTTCAAAGTGAACCGAGGTCTGAATAGAGATTGCGAGTCGCAATCCAACAACACAGCGAGTACATCAAAAGCTACTTTGTACTACTTACCGCTGTGCACAAGCGTTGCTCACGGATCTCAGAGCCATGGTGATCAAGGCGACAGCCTTTAACCACTGGGTTCCGGGTTCCACCCCAGCTCAGGCTATCTCCATCTGATGAGTCCAAACAAGGACGAAACCGGTCATGGGGTGTCAGGGTTGGGAGGAGCAACACCGAATTGCTTTCAATTCGGATACGGTCCTTGTGATCGTAATGACCAAGGTTTACTTCAAAGTGAACCGAGGTCTGAATAGAGATTGCGAGTCGCAATCCAACAACACAGCGAGTACATCAAAAGCTACTTTGTACTACTTACCGCTGTGCACAAGCGTTGCTCACGGATCTCAGAGCCATGGTGATCAAGGCGACAGCCTTTAACCACTGGGTTCCGGGTTCCACCCCAGCTCAGGCTATCTCCATCTGATGAGTCCAAACAAGGACGAAACCGGTCATGGGGTGTCAGGGTTGGGAGGAGCAACACCGAATTGCTTTCAATTCGGATACGGTCCTTGTGATCGTAATGACCAAGGTTTACTTCAAAGTGAACCGAGGTCTGAATAGAGATTGCGAGTCGCAATCCAACAACACAGCGAGTACATCAAAAGCTACTTTGTACTACTTACCGCTGTGCACAAGCGTTGCTCACGGATCTCAGAGCCATGGTGATCAAGGCGACAGCCTTTAACCACTGGGTTCCGGGTTCCACCCCAGCTCAGGCTATCTCCATCTGATGAGTCCAAACAAGGACGAAACCGGTCATGGGGTGTCAGGGTTGGGAGGAGCAACACCGAATTGCTTTCAATTCGGATACGGTCCTTGTGATCGTAATGACCAAGGTTTACTTCAAAGTGAACCGAGGTCTGAATAGAGATTGCGAGTCGCAATCCAACAACACAGCGAGTACATCAAAAGCTACTTTGTACTACTTACCGCTGTGCACAAGCGTTGCTCACGGATCTCAGAGCCATGGTGATCAAGGCGACAGCCTTTAACCACTGGGTTCCGGGTTCCACCCCAGCTCAGGCTATCTCCATCTGATGAGTCCAAACAAGGACGAAACCGGTCATGGGGTGTCAGGGTTGGGAGGAGCAACACCGAATTGCTTTCAATTCGGATACGGTCCTTGTGATCGTAATGACCAAGGTTTACTTCAAAGTGAACCGAGGTCTGAATAGAGATTGCGAGTCGCAATCCAACAACACAGCGAGTACATCAAAAGCTACTTTGTACTACTTACCGCTGTGCACAAGCGTTGCTCACGGATCTCAGAGCCATGGTGATCAAGGCGACAGCCTTTAACCACTGGGTTCCGGGTTCCACCCCAGCTCAGGCTATCTCCATCTGATGAGTCCAAACAAGGACGAAACCGGTCATGGGGTGTCAGGGTTGGGAGGAGCAACACCGAATTGCTTTCAATTCGGATACGGTCCTTGTGATCGTAATGACCAAGGTTTACTTCAAAGTGAACCGAGGTCTGAATAGAGATTGCGAGTCGCAATCCAACAACACAGCGAGTACATCAAAAGCTACTTTGTACTACTTACCGCTGTGCACAAGCGTTGCTCACGGATCTCAGAGCCATGGTGATCAAGGCGACAGCCTTTAACCACTGGGTTCCGGGTTCCACCCCAGCTCAGGCTATCTCCATCTGATGAGTCCAAACAAGGACGAAACCGGTCATGGGGTGTCAGGGTTGGGAGGAGCAACACCGAATTGCTTTCAATTCGGATACGGTCCTTGTGATCGTAATGACCAAGGTTTACTTCAAAGTGAACCGAGGTCTGAATAGAGATTGCGAGTCGCAATCCAACAACACAGCGAGTACATCAAAAGCTACTTTGTACTACTTACCGCTGTGCACAAGCGTTGCTCACGGATCTCAGAGCCATGGTGATCAAGGCGACAGCCTTTAACCACTGGGTTCCGGGTTCCACCCCAGCTCAGGCTATCTCCATCTGATGAGTCCAAACAAGGACGAAACCGGTCATGGGGTGTCAGGGTTGGGAGGAGCAACACCGAATTGCTTTCAATTCGGATACGGTCCTTGTGATCGTAATGACCAAGGTTTACTTCAAAGTGAACCGAGGTCTGAATAGAGATTGCGAGTCGCAATCCAACAACACAGCGAGTACATCAAAAGCTACTTTGTACTACTTACCGCTGTGCACAAGCGTTGCTCACGGATCTCAGAGCCATGGTGATCAAGGCGACAGCCTTTAACCACTGGGTTCCGGGTTCCACCCCAGCTCAGGCTATCTCCATCTGATGAGTCCAAACAAGGACGAAACCGGTCATGGGGTGTCAGGGTTGGGAGGAGCAACACCGAATTGCTTTCAATTCGGATACGGTCCTTGTGATCGTAATGACCAAGGTTTACTTCAAAGTGAACCGAGGTCTGAATAGAGATTGCGAGTCGCAATCCAACAACACAGCGAGTACATCAAAGCTACTTTGTACTACTTACCGCTGTGCACAAGCGTTGCTCACGGATCTCAGAGCCATGGTGATCAAGGCGACAGCCTTTAACCACTGGGTTCCGGGTTCCACCCCAGCTCAGGCTATCTCCATCTGATGAGTCCAAACAAGGACGAAACCGGTCATGGGGTGTCAGGGTTGGGAGGAGCAACACCGAATTGCTTTCAATTCGGATACGGTCCTTGTGATCGTAATGACCAAGGTTTACTTCAAAGTGAACCGAGGTCTGAATAGAGATTGCGAGTCGCAATCCAACAACACAGCGAGTACATCAAAAGCTACTTTGTACTACTTACCGCTGTGCACAAGCGTTGCTCACGGATCTCAGAGCCATGGTGATCAAGGCGACAGCCTTTAACCACTGGGTTCCGGGTTCCACCCCAGCTCAGGCTATCTCCATCTGATGAGTCCAAACAAGGACGAAACCGGTCATGGGGTGTCAGGGTTGGGAGGAGCAACACCGAATTGCTTTCAATTCGGATACGGTCCTTGTGATCGTAATGACCAAGGTTTACTTCAAAGTGAACCGAGGTCTGAATAGAGATTGCGAGTCGCAATCCAACAACACAGCGAGTACATCAAACGCTACTTTGTACTACTTACCGCTGTGCACAAGCGTTGCTCACGGATCTCAGAGCCATGGTGATCAAGGCGACAGCCTTTAACCACTGGGTTCCGGGTTCCACCCCAGCTCAGGCTATCTCCATCTGATGAGTCCAAACAAGGACGAAACCGGTCATGGGGTGTCAGGGTTGGGAGGAGCAACACCGAATTGCTTTCAATTCGGATACGGTCCTTGTGATCGTAATGTCCAAGGTTTACTTCAAAGTGAACCGAGGTCTGAATAGAGATTGCGAGTCGCAATCCAACAACACAGCGAGTACATCAAACGCTACTTTGTACTACTTACCGCTGTGCACAAGCGTTGCTCACGGATCTCAGAGCCATGGTGATCAAGGCGACAGCCTTTAACCACTGGGTTCCGGGTTCCACCCCAGCTCAGGCTATCTCCATCTGATGAGTCCAAACAAGGACGAAACCGGTCATGGGGTGTCAGGGTTGGGAGGAGCAACACCGAATTGCTTTCAATTCGGATACGGTCCTTGTGATCGTAATGTCCAAGGTTTACTTCAAAGTGAACCGAGGTCTGAATAGAGATTGCGAGTCGCAATCCAACAACACAGCGAGTACATCAAACGCTACTTTGTACTACTTACCGCTGTGCACAAGCGTTGCTCACGGATCTCAGAGCCATGGTGATCAAGG
>JAXRKO010000528.1:0-36789 GCA_037039905.1 Formica aserva
GCCTCTCTCAGGCTTCTCTCTGCTAGTAGTCGAGAAAGTCGACAACATTAAATATATAGATCAGAAACTTATAGCGTATTCGATTTGTTGACTCTATCCGACTCTGGGTCGAGTCGAGTCAGATCTCAAGTTCGATTTGAAACTCTGGCGGAAAGTGGTTTATGATTGGTTTCGTGATTCATAACCTCCATCAAAGAGTCTTTAACATTATTCTTGATCATCATCATATTTCAAGATTATTATATAAAATATAAGTTTATATTATATAAAATAAAAAGAAGAATAAGTAGTAATAACGAAAATATGAATAAATATACAATGAATAGATTAGAAGAAAGATCAGGTAAGAAATTTTATTATACTAGAAACGAAAATATGTGAAATGTTAATACATCGTGTAATATATAATTTTGATCGTAAAAAATATCTTTAATAATAATTTTTACAGAAAATAGCAAGCCGAAATATCCAAAAATAATCCGAGATGAAAATGGAAGGATAATCAAAACAACTGAGGGTATATTATGTGAATATACGGATAATGATGGTAAATTTTTTATTAAAAATATTCTAAAGATAATAACATACTGTATCGCCAATGAAACATCCATTACTGTATTAAAAATATATTAGGTGTACAAATAAGTTTCCGCCGTTTTTTATCAAAAATTGGGCATTTATTGTGAAAGAACGGAACCTAATGTTTTATTTGAAGTATTGTCCATCGCTTGCCACTACTTTTTCCCATCTTTCTGGCAGCATACGGATACCGCGTCAGAAGAATGCTTCATCTTTTGAGGCTATCCACGAATCGACCCAATTTTTGGTATCTTCATATGATGTGAAGTGTTGCTCAGACAGGCCATGCGCCATCGATCTAAACATGTGGAAATCAGAAGGAGCAATGTCTGGTGAATACGGCGGGTGGGGTAAAACTTCCCAATTGAGTGTTTCCAAATAGGTTTTGACCGGCGCCGCAACATGTGGACGAGCATTATCATGCAGGAGAATAACTTTGTCGTGTCTGGAGTAGTGGGCGCGCTTTTCCTTGAGTGCTCGACTCAATCTCATCAATTGTGTTCGGTAGACACCCCCAGTAATGGTTTCGTTCGGTTTGAGCAACTCATAATACACGACACCAAGCTGATCCCACCAAATGCACAACAAGAGTTTTTTTCCATGAATATTTGGCTTAGCTGTAGATGTTGAAGCATGGCCAGATGGTCCCCATGATTTCTTCCTTTTTGGATTATCATAGTGGATCCATTTTTCATCACCAGTGACTATACGGTGCAGAAAACCCTTTCGTTTATGCCTGGCAAGCAGCATTTCACATGTGAACAATCGGCGTTCAACGTTTCTCGGCGTCAGTTCATATGGAACCCAATTTCCTTGTTTTTGAATCAATCCCAATGATTTCAACCGATGTGAAATTGCTTGTTGAGTCACTCCCAATGTAAATGCAAATTCTTCTTGCGTTTGGCACGAATCTTGATCCAATAATGCTTCCAATTCCGCGTCTTCATACACTTTCGGCCTTCCGCTACGTTCTTTGTCTTCGATGTCAAATTCACCGTTCTTAAACTTTTGAAACCACTCACGACAACTTCTCTCACTTAAGGCAGCCTCACCATATGCTTCTACAAGCAATCGATACGCCTCAGCTGCAGATTTCTTCAAATTGAAGAAGTAAATCAAAAGTTCCCGCAAATGACGCTTATTCGGCTCAAAACTCGACATTTTCGCACACAAAAAAATATATTATACTGATAAAAAATCACTAATATTTTAAAGTTATGTTATTGCCTGATGTCCAATCTTATGATAAGGACGTTTTACATCTGACAATTTTAACCATAACTTACTGGTGGCGCCAACTTTTGTCAAACGGCGGAAACTTATTTATACACCTAATAAAATTTTTTTTTCAGGAAATACCACATTAAAATTTATGAGGACAGGCTCAAGCTGTAGCGAATCATCGTCAACAATTGAGGATGGTAAGCGATTCATGTGCGAGAAGCTTTAAACTATAGAAATATAAAGATAATGATAAAGTAATTTTATTTTAGAGACCATAATGCCATGCAATACAGCAGTAACACAAGATAATAATTGTAAAATTGTTGAAAAATTTGTCATTGCACATGACTATTTATTTTCTTCTTCAGAAAGTTCTAATGAAGAATTTCAATACATATATCTAATGCAGAACAAGAAAATACCGCGAGTGAAGCATTATATTAGAGATGTGATCGATCGATATACTGAAGAAGATGTAAGTATATATGTATAATATATATTAGAAATATTTATTAAATCTATTATGTAAACTACTTTTATCTTATAAACTGTTTCAGTTTCAAAGACTTTTAAGAAGAACTTGTGAGCATATTATAATTTTATTTGAACAAAGCGAATATTTTCCTAAGAGTCTGTGGAAGAAAAAAGAAAACAGCCAAAGAACATATTTTAGTTTCTTTATGGTACACTAACTTTTTAGTCATTTATTTATAAAAACATGAAACATTTTTATTAAATATTGATGGTCAATAAAAAACGAAAAATATGTTTTTAATGCATACAGGTTTGCTGCAAATAAAACAGTAATAAGGAGTGTAGCAGAACGTTTTGACAATGCAAGTAGCTACGGTACATCTTATCATCAAGAGAGCTACAAATTTCTTTGTGAATTTAGGTCCGACAATAATCCGATTTCCTGCAACCGAACAAGAACGCCAAGAAAAGGCCCAAGAATTTCGTAATATATGCGGAATTGATGGAATTGTGGGATGTATAGATGGCACATATATTACGATTAGAACGCCAGCGAAAAAAATTCGTCACACATATGTAAATAGACATGACGAAACTGCACTTATTTTGCAAGGTATATGCGATGCGAAAAAAAAATTTATAGATTGCTTTAATGGAGTTTCTAGTAAAATGCACGATGCTCGTGTGTATGACATATCTTTCGTTAAAGAAAAAGTGTCTGCAATGGGTGATTTTTATCACATTATTGGCGATGCAGCCTATCCAATATCAATAAATCTTTTGACGCCATATAACGGGAAATTGATACCAGTACAAGCTAATTTTAATAAACATTTTTGTAAAGCACGAGTTACAATTGAGAACGCGTTTGGATTGCTAAAGTGTAGATTCCGACAATTGACAAGACCTGATATGTGGTCCGTAATATTAATGTCTAAATTTATTATATCTTGCTGTGTATTACATAATTTATGTATAGATGAAAATGATATATTCGAATATTCTGAATATGAAGAAGTTCCGTTTCCAATTCAGCAATGTATTCATAGTAACAACAGAATAAGAATATTAGGACAATTAAAACGTGACCGCATAGCGCTTGATTTGATTTAAAATTTTGTTTATAGACCTTATTATTTTTAGAATACTTTTAATAAAAAATTTACCATCATTATCCGTATATTCACATAATATACCCTCAGTTGTTTTCATTATCCTTCCATTTTCATCTCGGATTATTTTTGGATATTTTGGCTTGCTATTTTCTGTAAAAATTGTCATTAAAGATATTTTTTACGATCAATTATATATTACACGATGTATTAACATTTCACATATTTTCGTTTTTAGTATAATAAAATTTCTTACCTGATCTTTCTTCTAATCTATTCATTGTATATTTATTCATATTTTCGTTATTACTACTTATTCTTCTTTTTATTTTATATAATATAAACTTATATTTCTTATAATAATCTTGAAATATGATGATGATCAAGAATAATGTTAAAGACTCTTTGATGGAGGTTATGAATCACGAAACCAATCATAAACCGCTTTCCGCCAGTTTCAAATCGAACTTGAGATCTGACTCGAGTCGACCCAGAATCGGGTAGAGTCAACAAATCGAATACGCTATTATCCTGGCGGCTTCTGAGGACTCGGGGGGACAAATAGAGTTGTCCCATGGATCTGGGGATTTTCCCCTAAAATCTGGGGAATTCTTAAAAACCATTTAAATCGGTCCTTACGGATCAGCAGAGAAGATTAAAAACAGTTTAAGAGGCTTTTGGATCGCCGGCTCCCCGGAATGTCCGGGGAAGTTAGTAATCTTTAGTAACTTTAGGGATCTAGGGTCTGCTGACTAGAAATAAATATTTATTTATGAAATATAAACTGAATACCCTAATTGTACGCCCGAAACCTGCAGTTAATCAATAAGCGGTCAGAATTAAATCTTAGTAGAAGAGAAGTAAGTAAACCCAGAGAGTTGCTGGAGATAAATCACTAAATCTGGGGTTTTCCCCAGAAATGTAAATTAAGTGAAAAGCTAACCTTCTAATGTGCGAAGGACATTCTTAGGTGTGTTAGCGGTTTATCAGCTCAATAGGAGACTGGATAAACAAACGAATAACTAAAACTAATTAAATATGACGGAAAGCTATAAGAGTAAAAAAGTACTGGATCAGGGGAAATCGGAATCCCCAGATCTCGGCGTGAGGAGGGTTCTTGTCCCTGACCCTTTCATGTCGTTGTCGAGCGAAGAGCTGGCTATAGGAAGGAACGAAGATAACATAAAAACGGACGCTGAGGTTGAGGTCAAAGGTGCGCTATCCGTCGTAAGGTCTAAACCAATAGGATCGAGGAGGACTGAACCACCTTTGGAAAACTTTATTCAAAATGAGAATCTGAAGACATCATCGGATTTATATGACACTACTACGGAGGAATATGAGAAAATCCTGGAAGTCATGACGGAGTTGGTTAAAGAAGCCCTTTTTTCATTTAAAGGAAAAATCCATCTTGCGATCGAAACAGTCTTAGATAGCATCGGTGAATTATTTGCGGCTGTAAATAAATTAGAACTCGCCCGAAAATACATCCGAAGTAGAATTAATAGACAAGATGAGCAGATACAAGACCTGCAATCCGAGCTGATTTTCCTTGGATCTTTACTGGCAAGAGAAAGAGCCTCTGAAAGTTTGTCTGATGATCATAATGCATTATCTTCGACAAGGACGGACCTGGTTATGACGACTATGGCAATTTCATTGGATCTATTAGACGATTCTGGATATGTTGACATGGCTCGGGCGGGACGGGCTCGCAGGCGCAGCGAAGCCAACCGTCCTAGGGGAAGGTCACCCCGAAGAATAAACCAACCCCTATACGCTATGAATATGGATTACGATAATGGAAAAAAGTTACCGCCGCAGGAGATTCGGACCCCCAGCGGCAGGCAAACGAGCTCTACGGTCCCTGGGGCTCGGCCGTCTTCATCATGCGTAGGGCCTTCTTCAACGTTGACGACGGGCGTGGAGAATGAAGGAGCTACCGCCGAGAATCAAGAGACAAATGCAGGAGACCCACTAGACATTACTTTTGTCGACTGCTCCTCGTCTCCAGGTAGAGATGACGGAAACTGGAAATTGCCACCGTAACACCAGCACCCACCAAAGGAACAAAAGCAAAAGCTAAAAGGAACTCTACTAAAAGGAAGGCAAAGTCGTCATCAAATGTAATTACTCCGAGTGACGATGAGGCACCGGTGACGTGACGAGAAGACAAAGAAGAAGAGGGCTCAGTTAATTAGAGGAGTCACTACTGCTTTCGGGAGGCTCATTCTCTGCACGGATGTCCACGGACACGAATGAAGGTCCTGGAACGAAATCCCATGATGAGAGAAGAACCCCTAAAGAGCACAATAAATCAAGGAGTTAGAAAGAAGAAAGTGAGATCATCTCATCAGAGGACGAGGAAAGTTGGAAGAGATTTTGCGCCGCAGGACTGAGGATTATGGGCGTCACCAATGTAGGATCTATAGGTTTGAACTGCCTTGTTAGTGTGGAGAGCATGCGCGCGAAAAGCAAAAATTTGCAAAGTGGAATCAGTGGACGGATGAGGAGAGAGTTAGATAGGGCAAAGAATGTGATTAAGACTTTAATCTATAAAGCGGAAACGACTGGTGACCCTACATTCTTAAGAATAAAACATAGAGAGCTTACGGATAAAGTCGAAAAGTTTGAGCTGGCAGAAGTCCTGAGAAACAGGGAAATAGAGGAAATGAGAGGCATAATTGAGAACTTAAAAAAAGAGCTCTCCGAAATGAGGGATAAAGTAGACGAGGCTGAAGAAGACAGGAGAAAAGCGAGAGAGACTCTTAGGATCACAAAATGGTAGCGAAAAAAGAAGGGATTTAAGGTAAGGGAAGAAGACAGGCAAGAAATGATAGACAAGGAGACCTTAACTAAAGAAGAGATAACTCCATACTTACCGTCGAACGAAGATACACGAGATGAAGTCCCAAGGGTGAATCTCCGCAATCATGAGGCTGAGAACTTTCGGGCAGCTATGGAACCTGAAAAAAGAAAAGAAACATTAACAGAAGGAAGTATTAATAAGCAAATTAAAGATCTTATTAGGAAAAGGGCGGAATTGAGAAAAAGAGGCAAAACGGAGGATAGTGAAACAAGAGAGGAGTTTAGAAAGGCTGAAGATAGGGCCTACCCCCCCCCTTCCACAACGCGCACCTAAAATAAGACCTTGGGTCATCTCAAACATTAGATTGCTCCCCTCGAGATCAGCTGAATGTAGTATCGAAAACACTAGGGATATTAACCCTCAAATTAGGAAGGACCCTATTGATAAACCCGAGAGTAAAGAGGCCTGGGTGGAAGTAGCTAGGAGAAGGAAGGGATCAGAAAGAGAGGGGAACAGATGGAAGGTGACTTATCTGCGCACCCTGAATACCCAGCAAACAGGGAAATTGATAATAATAATGTTAGAAGTAATAAGTCAATTAAACTAAATCGTAAACCTCCAAAGAATGCAGCTGTCCTGGTTACCAGCTACAAAGAGGAGCTTAGTTACGCAGACGTAATAAAAATGGCTAGGGAAAAAATCTCCCTAGATGAATTAAAAATTCAGTCCACTAAAATTAGAAGGGCCGCCAATGGCGGTATGATTATTGAGGTACTGGGACCCGATAGCCACGATAGAGCTGATGCTTTGGCAGATAAACTCAAAACCATCCTCCAGAATCAGGTGAAGGTCATTAGACCTATGGTCAAGGGTGATATCCGGCTGGTTGGTCTGGACGATTCAGTTTCTGTGGAAGAGGTCATGTATGTAGTCGCACAGAATGGGACATGTAAAGAAGAGGAAATTAAGACTGGACCCATTCGAAAAATGAATAATGGTCTGTCCACAGTCTGGGTATAATGTCCCTTGAGCGCTGCCATCAAGATGGCTAATCGTAGAAATGTTAGGATAGGTTGGACACTTGCAAGAGTGGATTTGTTGGAGGATAGACCCGTCCAATGCTTTAAATGTTGCAGATATGGACATGTAAGGCTCGCCTGTACATCAAATGAAGACCATAGCGGCCTATGCTTTAAATGTGGAGGGGCGGGACACTTAGCCCGAGATTGCAATCGACCTCCCTCCTGTAAGATTTGTTTCTTAGAAGGGAAAGACGCCAATCATAGAATTGGTTCTAATTTATGCACAGCGGAACATAAAATAAATAAGGGAAGGATCAACTTCAGACTAAATGATCTGACTCAATTTAAGACGGATAGAGGAACTATTCAAGCAAAATAAATGATAATTAAGGTGTTACAAGCAAATGTTAATAAGAGTAAACCTTCTTTAGATCTTCTGGTGCACCAAGCCAGAGAAATGGGCTCTGGACTATTACTGATCTCTGAACCAAACTATGTCCCGGACACAAACAATTGGTTCAAGAGTGAAAATGGAAATGCGGCCATACATGTAGACTCGAGCTTTGTTAAGATGAAATGCGATATCGCTAAAGCTAGTACTCGTTTCGTAGCAATATATTGTGGATCATACCTGATTGTATCAATCTATGCCTCTCCTAGATTACGTGAATTCAATAACCTCCTTGACGAGCTTTCAGATGTCCTATCGCATCGAGTAGATAAGATTATTCTCGGCGGAGATTTTAATACGAAATCCAGCCTATGGGGCTCAAGTTCCACCGATAGAAGAGGTCTCCTATTAACAAGATGGACCGCAGAGAGGGACTTACGGATAGTTAATCATGGAAATAAACCAACTTGTGTACGTCCGCAAGGAAATTCAATTGTAGACTTGACCTGGACTTCATCGGACTTGGTTCAGTTGGTTAGGGACTGGCAAGTGAGAGAAGAAGTTGAATCCCTTTCGGACCACCTGTATACATCCTACAGTATCCATACTGGCAGACCCAATATACCATCAAATAGATTGCTATCTCGAAAATGGAACTGTAAAAGATTTGATGAGGACCTTTTCATGGCGGTACTGATGTGGAGAGGCACTGGACCGGAAGCCGGAAATCTGGACAACGTCGAAGGGTTGGCAAGTTGGCTGAATCAAACAATGAAAGAGGCTTGTGATACGGCTGCTGCCACAATCGGATCTCGAAAACTAAGAAGGCACGCATATTGGTGGCAAGACTCGGTGGCTGTTCTCCGTCAGGAATGCATCAGAGCCAGACGTTTATGGCAGAGAGCTAAGAGGAAGCAGCGTTCACAAGCAAGGTTTCCGTTTTTGAAAAAACGGAACTGGAATACAAGCGGAAGCGCAAAGAGTTAAGGAAGGAAATTAATAGACTTAAGTCGCTAGCGTGGCAAGAACTGTTAGATTCCATTGATAATGACCCGTGGGGGCTCCCATATAAAATTGTATTAAAGAAACTAAAGATGGCCTCCCCCGGTATGACGGAGGTGTTAGATTCTGACATTTTAGCTAGGTTACTAGACTCATTATTCCCTAGAAATGAATTACCAGATCCTGTCAATGACTGGACAAATTTTGAATGGATGGATGAATGGTCGGTTACGGACGGTGAGGTTAATAACGTTATTAGGAAGGTGTCTTCTTTCTCCACAAAAGCCCCCGGACCTGATGGGTTCCGTCTAGGGATATGGAAACGCGTGACTGGAGAAATCCTAGATTGGATTAGGTACCTTTTTAACTTATGCCTAAAAAATGGTGAATTTCCAAATTCTTGAAAATTTGCGAATCTGGTGCTGATCCCTAAAAACGGATCTTCAGAAATAACTGCTGCAGAACTTCCAAAAGCTAGACCTATCATTAATGAAATTGGTAAGGCCTTTGAACGGATAACCGCGAATAGGATCTCCTCGTGGCAAATCGAGCACCCGGAGTCGGATTTCTCGGATAATCAATCCGGGTTTAGGAAAAATCGCTCTACCTGCGACGCTATCATTCGGTTTAAAAACACCACCTCCACGGCTGTTGAGAGAGGAGAATACGCGATAGTTGTATATTTAGATATACGGAACGCATTTAATAGTATCCCTTGGAGAATAATTCGTAGAGCACTGAGACGCAAAGATTTTCCATCTTATATTAAAAGGATAATTGACTCCTACTTAGCTAATAGAGTCATGCAATATATCGGACAGGACGATAAGCGACACCGAAGATCCATGGAGGCCGGAGTACACCAGGGATCCGTGTTGGGGCCGGTCCTTTGGAATATAGCATTTGACAGGATCTTGGGCCTTGCGGAAGAAGAGGAACAGTGTGAGATTCTGTGTTATGCAGACGATAATCTGATTATTGCCACAGGGAAAGACCTAAAACGCACATGGCTTAGAGCGAGTGTATTTACTACTAGAGTAATCAATTTTATTAAAACCCTAGATCTAGATGTAGCAATGAACAAGACAGAGGCAATCCTTTTCCATCCGAAAGGTGCAAACAATCTACCTACAGCAGTGAAAGTTGAGGATATTCTGGTGATTTTTCAGCCTAGTGTAAAATATCTGGGAATAATGGTAGATAGTAGATGGACTTTTAGTGATCATTTTAAATTGATTGCAAAAAGATGAATAAAGTGGTACGCGCCTTAAATCGACTCATGCCCAACTTGAGAGGCCCGGAGAAGCGGGAAGATTTGCTTTATGCAAATGTAATAATGTCAGTTGTCCTGTATTAAGCCCCAGTTTGGGGCGAGGCTTTAGGTTCTAATAAATTACTAGGAAGTCTAGTTAGTCTGCAACACTCAGTAGCACAGAGAATTATTTCGGCCTATAGGACAGAATTGGGCAACGCGGCTTTGCTGCTGGCTCGTCTGCCTCCCTTGCGTTTCGTTGCACCGATGCGGAAACGAGTTTACGATCGCATCAAGGAATGGGGAGAAACATAGAGAGAATGGTACCTTTTCTAGGGAAATCTGGAACACAGTCAAAGAGGATGAACACACTAAGATGTGCGAGGAATGGCGGGGTCATTTAGAACGACTAAACACGCCTGGTAAATTTACAAAGATCATTTTAGTTCCCAGGTTTGAGGCGTGGATGTCGCGTAAGTTTGGTGGAATGTCGTTCCATCTAACCCAAGTTATGACTGGTCACGGTTGTTTTTCGAAGTTCTTGTACAGAATAGGTAAAAGGGACAACATGAACTGTGACTTCTGTGGGGAAGATGTAGATGATGTTCTGCACACTTTAAGAGACTGTCCGTCTTGGGATCCGGAAAGAATCCGTTTGAAAAGGGCCCTAGGTTTGAATAGGGAGTTCGTTCTAGGGGACATTATAGAGTCAATTGCGGAGTCAAAAGAAAACTGGGTTTCCTTCTCAACCTTCGTAGAAAAGGTTATGAGGGAAAAGGAAGATGAGGAGAGACGCCGAGAAAGGGTACGACGAAATCGTTCTCCCTCCGAAGAAATAGATTCCGATTGGTATATTATAACTAATAACTAACCAATAACGAGTGATTACACATAATAGTGGCTTTTCATCATCATCCATTTCATTATCGTTCATCTTCATTTTCTTGTTTTTACAGTCATGTGTGTACAAGGCGGGCATGGGCGGGCATGTGGACCTATCACTAATCTGTATATCTGTATCGGGTGAAGGAATCCTTACGTATGCGTCCGTCAGGTAGGTCATCATTCGAGATGAACATCCTGCTCCTAAGCCCGATTTGAAATGGGAATCCGGTCATTATAAAGATAATAATAATGTCATGTGAATTTCCAAAAAAGGAGGGATGGAGAGGGGGGGTGAAGAGTGTAACGATGCATCTCTCCACCGGTAATGCACCGTTACCCGGCCGCCGATCCGCCGGAAGTCCGCCGCCCGACGAATACCGGTCGGGCAAATGCGGAGGCGCCGAGCGCCCATTTTTAAATTAACCAAAACGCGTAAACATCTAACTGCCGTTAGGCGCGCGAAAACATCGAGAACCGACGACGCGCTCGGGTAACCGTCCGACCGTTACCGAAAATACCCGAGCCGCGCGCGCCGGTTCAACGATAAACCAGATACCGTTAGAACAATAGGCGAATTACGTAGACGCGAGCGCCAAGAAGCGGTATAAATAGAGCGCGTTTTCGGTTATCGAGACCAGATCCTCCGATCCGCCAGAGTCAGCACGACGCCTGAGCAATTCCCAGATCCTTAAGCGCTCACCAGAGAAAGAACCACGGGGTTGGGTGTACCCAGCCTCCGCCGCGAGTTTACGGCATCTCTGAGAGCAATCCTTACACAAACACGAAATAAGAGGTATACGGGATCGAGGCGTACTCGACCCAGCCGAGAGTTCTCGGTCCCTCGCTAGCTTTCCGTCCACCTTGTTCATCGGCAGCATTCTCGTGGCAAGGGAGTTCCCTACCACGGACGGGAGTTTTCGTCGGCCGACGCATCCCGAAATCCGCACCCGCGATCTCGATACGCGAATAAAATCTGACCGTTATACATCTCGACGGACCGACTGTTAGCCGCCATAATTAAGGCCGACGCGCCATTATTACGGGAGCGCTAAGTCCCGCGCCGAGGGATGATCCACATCCCTACCGCGACACCGATCGACATAGGGAATCAATACCTACGCGTCGAAGGACCGCCCACCGGCCCGACCGAAATTACCGCCCGATAGCTAACGGCATCTATCGAAATCATGGCCCGCGATCCATAATCGATATTCGATCGAACCGACGACATCTCGAACCGCGCCGCGCATATGTGCGTTGCATTAGATGCACCGCACCCGACACGACCGTACCGCTGTACATCCTGCATCTTGCACACATCCGATTATAATATCGTTTCACGCATGCTACATTATATAGATTCACACATACTCACTCGCTTATAATCAGTTATACACCGCACACCGCCGTATCGCCGTACAGGCGACCGCTTCACGCACATCGCTGTACACCGACACGCACTCACACGCTTGTACCATTCGCTCATAGATATATACATAACGGCACTCCATTTGATACTCTTGCATACGAATAATTATTATTATACATTCTCGCGCTCACTAACTCGTCTTTCGTCTCGCACGCACACCTATACACACGCACACCTATACATGCTCACACACATAAACACACACGCTGTACATATACACCACAACACGCAATAAATTATATTCTACCTAACATCACTTTCGTTCGTTTCTCGATGCCCTTTCACGAGCCCCGGATCCCGACCGAGTTATCCGTCACCGCCTCGCGAAAGCGGTTTATTACAAGGGACACAGGGAATACTTATCTATACACACACATAACAGGGAAATCCAGAATGAGCTTGATGGATGTTAAATTAATATCTGGAATAACAAATAAAAAAATAAAAAAAAATAAAATAAAATAAATAGTGTAACGGCAGGGCCGTTACTACGGGCCTAACCTGTAGAGTTCGTCAAATATATATACATATATACACGGCTTACTTATTTCACCCAGCTCTACCTGTCCCGCTACCGCCATCTTGCTTACCGCATGCGTTCTCACTCTCGACATACGCTATCTCTCTCGGCATGCGCTCTCGCTCACCGGCACACTTTATCTCTCTCGCGGGGTCCCCACGCGGTACCGACTCCCACCGCCGGACCGACGGCGCACAGTGGGGGACGCCGGCCGGGTATATGAGCCCGGCCGGCCGAGACATCGGGATCAGATCCTATCCCGACCAGCTCCTGATACCGATCTCACCACTACCTACTACCTCTACGGGCTAAGATTGTACTCAGCCCCGCCGGGTTGAACCGGCTCTCTATACTTCGGGCCAAGGTTGTACTTGGCCCCGTCGGGTTGAACCGACTTCCGTTGCTCAGGCAGTGCTCGACGTGACACTCGAGCCTGCCGGCAATACCTAGCCGCCTAACCTGACCGTAGAGTATAAGTGCATGTACAGACCGCGCTGTAAATATAGTCGCATGATAGAGATAAGTCCGCTAGTTCTAAGCCTCGTAGACATAGACCTGCTAGCCGTAAGCCTGTTAGTACTAAGTCCGCTAGTTATAACCGCATCCTAGTCTTAAGGTCTGTTCGTACTAAGTTCGCTAGTTATCACCGCATCCTAGTCTTAAGAGCTGCTAGTAATAAGACCTGCCTAGTACTAAGTTCGCTAGCTATAATGCCTGTTCGTCATAAGTCCTCTAGCTCTAACCGCATGTAAATAAAACCAGGAACGATTGCACGCCGCACCTGTCTTGCGTTTCTCGCTTTGCACGCTGTATCTATCTTTCTCTCACTGAATAAAGTATCTTTCTACCTACACTGTGTCTCGTAAGCTTGAGTCTCCCCTCCTCTCGAACCCGGACACCGACGAGCCGATCCGAGCGTCGAGCGAGGTGACCGCGTTACAATAGATTATAATTGGGAGGAAAGCATCCACACACACACACACATATACACACATACACACATACACATAGACAATACAATACTATTTTCAATATAAATTTAATTAAATGGAGGGAGGTTGGGTTTGGGCAGGACCCGTTAAGAAAGGGGGGAGGGTTTTCGGGCTGGGGGAGGAGAGATAGTTGATTACGGAGAAGTTGATCGAGGCTGTCGGGGGGCGGGGACTGTCATATGCAAATATGGCCTCGGCCCTTCCGACATGGTAAGTTCATCTGTAATGGCGAAAGAGGGGAGTTTTTAGTGGGTGCAAGCCCCACACTACCTGACCACACCGGGTGGTCAGGTGTGCGCAAGGCATTTTCTCCCCTCTCAAAAAAAAAAAGTTTAACAAATATAAAGAAAACAGGTAATATTAGCCAGCGCGGTGTGGAAAGCGCAAAATGACTAATAATATTAAATTAAATTAACGACAGCGAACGTTTCGGTCCCTTTTTTTGGACCTTCATCAGCGCATTGATGTATGAAATTAAAAACAAATTAATAATCGGAGCCATAAAATAAAATTATAAACTAAAATCGGTAAGTCATCGCAGTCATGATCAAAACGTCAACGTCCAAGGTGCGCTCCTCCGTGGTTGATGGACCAACAGAGGTATAAATCCCATGGTCTATGACTAATAATTAATAAGGAGCCCATTATGGCAAAGATCGCACGCATCTCTGTGCCTGGAACATTCAAATTGCGGGGAAACGCACGTATGACGAGACTGATAATTTGAAGTAAAATAAAATAAGGAACTTACAAAAAGAGATGCGTAAATTTGCTTGTAGTAAAATCGGCCAAAGTCAGAAAAAATAAAAAATAAGAAATAAGAAAACGCCAAAGGATAATAAATTAAACATAAATTAAATAGTCAACGCGCACTCCTTGCCAAACTCAAAACCAGGCAAACATATGGTAGACAGTTCGCAGACTGAAAGATGTCAAAATATTTACCTAGAGAGGTGTATCAGTGGAACTGTTTACAAAGAGTGGTACCCGTTTGACCACGTTAATATTGACCACGGTCCCGATTGACCACGTTGAGATTGACCACGTTGCGATTGACCACCTTGATATTGACCACGTTGATATTGACCACGGTCCCGATTGACCACTGTCCTGATTGACCACAGTCCCGATTGACCACATTGATATTTACCACAGTTCCGATTGACCACGGTCCCGATTGACCACATTGATATTGACCACGGTCCCGATTGACCACGTTAATATTGACCACGTTAATATTGACCACGTTAATATTGACCACGGTCCCGATTGACCACGTTGATATTGACCACGGTCCCGATTGACCACGTTGATATTGACCACGGTTCCGATTAATCATGTTTATATTGACAACGGTCCCGATTGAAAAACCATGTAACACACACACACACACATGCGGGGGGTACAAGGGGGGCCTTCGGCCCCCCTCCCGCACCAGCCAGGCACAATGGACCTCGCTTTACAACTTGCAAAGTACATGCCCTAGTAACGACATGTATTAATCCGTGGTCAATATTAACGTGGTCAATATTAACGTGGTCAATCGGGACCGTGGTCAATATTAACGTGGTCAATCGGGACCGTGGTCAATATTAACGTGATCAATATCAACGTGGTCAATCGGGACCGTGGTCAATATCAACGTGGTCAATCGGGTCCGTGGTCAATTTGAACCATGGTCAATCGGGACCGTGGTCAATCGGAACCGTGGTAAATATCAACGTGGTCAATCGGGACTGTGGTCAATCGGGACTGTGGTCAATATCAACGTGGTCAATCGCAACGTGGTCAATCTCAACGTGGTCAATCGGGACCGTGGTCAATATCAACGTGGTCAAACGAGACGCTCCCGTTTACAAATAAGAAATCAGATGTTTGGGAGTTTTTCGATCGCGTTGACATAAGCGTGATGTAAGCATTCCGTATCCGTCTGCAAATTCAAACTATTTTTCTGTCTTTTAATAAAAAGCATTTCTGAAATTAGACGTTTCCTTAGGAAAAGTTCATTGTCTAAGATCTCGACATTATTCCAATTAAAATCATGATTAAAGTTTAATCTATGGTCAATAATAACTGAACTATTAGATATATTTCTGCGTATATGATTCCGATGTTCGTTGATTCTCGTTTGTAATCTTCTACTAGTCTGACCAACGTATGATGCATCACAATCATTGCATTTAATTTTGTATACAACATTAGTAGAAGAGGTATTCGGAAGAATATCTTTATGAACCTTAATAAAACGAGAAAGTTTATTAAGGTTAAAGTAAGAAAGTCTAACATCGAGATCTCTAGTGATAATCTTAAAACGTTCGGA
The DNA here is from genome assembly GCA_037039905.1 of Formica aserva. Classification (NCBI taxonomy): domain Eukaryota; kingdom Metazoa; phylum Arthropoda; class Insecta; order Hymenoptera; family Formicidae; genus Formica; species Formica aserva. The sequence continues at coordinate 16,012 of JAXRKO010000528.1, forward strand.
AACACATGGAACAAATGGGATCGTGAAAAATGGAAAACGTATCTTATCATTAGTTTCAGTGTTAGAAACAAGTTGATTGGATCTAGAGTTAAAAAGAAATTTAAGGCGGTAATGTATAGTCTAAAAAATAAAATCAAGCGGATAATCGTTGTCAAGTAGGATTTTAATGATATTATTGAAGTTCTTTTGATGGAACTGAGGATGCGATAACAAGAATGTTCTATCAATCAAGCCTATAATCGTACCTCTCTTTTGGCATATAGTATGTTATGATAAAAAATTAAGATATCTATATGAAAAGGTCGGTGTGTGGTACAAGTCAAAAATTAGGCGGTTGGTAATGAGGATTATGGAAACGTCCAGGAAGTTCAGCCTATCATGCTCGCCAATCTCGATCGTAAATTGAATTCTCGGATGGAAAGAATTAAAAACGTCCAATGTATAATCAAACTCAGTCGTGGGAACGGCTAAAGCGACATCATCAACATATCTGACATAAAAAGGCGGTGTGAACTTCAAACTCGCCAACGCCTTCTCCTCCATATCCTGCAGAACAATATCTGCTATGGGAGATAAAGGAGAACCCATAGGAGTACCAAAAGTTTGTCGATAAATCACATCTCTAAACGTAAAGAACGTTGAATCAAGCACAAATCTAACAGCTCGAATGAACTCGTCCAGGGGGATTATACACTCAGAAACAAAGTTCCATCTTTTTTGAATGCTTTTAATAGCAAGTTCAACAGGTATGTTGGTAAAGAGGGAGGTGGCATCCAATGAAATAAGATTGAAATTATCGTTAACAATTACAAAAGATAGTTTCTTAACCAATTGAAAGCTGTTTAAGACCTGACTATGTGCTTTAGAAAAATTTTGGAACATAATTCGATGCAAGTAAGAGGCTAATTGTAAGTGATATAGTGGGCTGTTAAGAGAGGAAACAATAATTCTGAAAGGGTGATTCTGCTTATAAATTTTAGGGAGACCATAAGCCCTAGGTAGTACCCCGTCGCTGCAATAAAGATGTCTGTATGTACCAGGAGAAATAAAGCCAAGGTTTCTCCACTTACTAAGTAAGTCGCGTAGGCTACCTGTGAGTTTTTTTGTAGGATCTTTTGTAAGGATGGTATATGTATCTGTGTCCCCAAGAATATCTTCCATCTTTTCAATGTACTCGCTTCGATCTAAAGCAACCATAACATTACTTATATCCGCTTTCGTAAGGATCACGTTGGGATTATTTTTAAGAAAATTATCAGTCTTGAAACAAAGCTGTTTGAAATTAGAGTTAGAAGGGCGAGCGAAAGAAGGAAGCTCACTAATAATATGTGCCGAACGATTTCTAATGTCCATCTGTGTGTTAGTCGGAAGAAATCTTATGTTACTTTCAACGCTCTTAATAAACTCCGTCGTTAGTTTGGTCGAGTCTGTAATTGGCAGGCTGAAATTTTCGCCAAGTTGGAGAAGGCTCTGAACATCTTCAGGGATGGGTGTGGAAGACGTGTTAACAAACCACTTATTCTTGACCTGTGAGAAGGAAGATCTCGTATCGAAGTTCGGAGTTAAAAAGTTTAAGTTATCCGACGGGAAGAAAGATTGGAGAGAGAAACGCGACATCGATGATTCGTTCGAAAAAAAGCCGCGATACTCGATGATTCGTTCGAGAAAGCGTCTCTCTTATCGCTTTTTATTTATATTTGTTTATTCGCGATACACCGATGATTCGTTCGAGGAAAAGCGTGGTTCTTTCCAAAAAAGCGTCCTTATCCTTATTTCTATTTTTATATGTTTATCCCCGATGAACCGATGATTTATTCGACGCGCAATACTCGATGGTTCGTCGAGGAAGCGTCTCTTCCATCACTTTTTATTTTTATTTATTTTTGCGCGATACATCGATGACTCATTCGATGAAAGCGCGATTCTTGATGATTCGTTCGAGAAAACACGAAGAAGATGCCAAAATCATCGACAAAATCATATCGCCATTTGTTTATAGAAAGAGTCCGAGATCGCTCCGAGAAACAGAGAAAATGCTGCGATCGACAAAATCATATCGCCATCTGTTTATAGAAGGAGCGCGAGATCGCCCCGAAAAAGTTTCCATGCGAGCGAAATGCGTATTAACCACTCATAAAAGGAGTGCGAGATCGCTCCGAAGAACAAAATATCGTTGAAACGCGATGGATCTTATTAACCAAATTATTGACGTGGCTGACTATGTCACGATGACAGCCGACGAAATCGAAAGAAAAGCTTTGGCAGTATCGTTGATGGCTGCCGATTTGCGAACTGAAGCCTGTGGTGTAATACGTCATAGCCCGAATTCATTTCGCGTTGATTTCGAGATAGACGGAGACATCGAAAAATTGTTGTAAGTATTTGCACACTATTAACGACGATGATGCGGTTGATTCATCTTTTATATTCTAATATTTTTTAGAAAACGAATAACAACCGGCGTGAGAGTCACGCGTCACGCTTTGGCCGAGCTTTCCGCTCGAACCAAGATTTTACATACACAAGCGCGGGATGTTCATCGGGCGTTGCGCGAAATGTGGGAAATAAAAGAGAACGAAAATAATGAACGGGAGCTTCAAGTCGAATGCCCGTCAACGCCCGAGCTCCCGCCACCGCCAACTGATATAAATAACTAATTGTAAGTATCTTCTTTATACATATATATTTATGATTCTTCTTTGTATATTTTATAAAATAAGTTCGCTAATAATAGTTGTTTTTGTTTCAGAAGAAGGGACATGCAGATTTGCATATTTACATATACATATATTTATACACATATCTATACTTACATATAGATACATATAGATACATATATTTATACACATATCTATATTTATACATAGATATTCCTATATACATATTATGTACACATATATACTTATGTAACTTGTATACTTATATTTACTTAATAAATACAAATATATTAAATATTAATAATTTTTATTTATCACCTTCGCGAATGTTACACTTTTTTCACTATACCGTCGCACTATATCTCGCACTATTTTTTCTTATCGTACACATATCGCGCTATCCTTCTCTCGCGATCGCGTGTATCGGTTCGCCCGTTTCGCTATCCGTTTCCCGCCATTCCTCTCTCGCGATCGCGTGTATCGGTTCGCCCGTTTCGCTATCCGTTCCATGTTGCTCGAAATGTCCCGGTTCGTCCCTTCGTCGACGGCATCGCATTCGCGAGCCCGCGCACCGTCTTCCCGTAAGTTCGCGAGGTCTCGTCTCGTCCGCCCTTCGCATCCGTCGTATGGCTCGAGACCGAACAATTTTCTCAAGCAGAAAATGTCCCGGCGCGTCCTTTCGTTGGCGGCGTCGTATTCGCGAACCCACGCGCTGTCTCTCCATAAGTCGGCGAGATTCTCTCTCGCATTCCGTCGCACCCATCGTATCCAGCGCCGGTGCTCGATGTTTACGAATCCGTCTATGCGAATATTGCCCTCGAACATTGCATATTTGTTCTATAAATATTATATAAAAATTATTATGAAAAAAATATTATCCCACTAAAAAAAACCTCACAAAGGTAAAAAACTTGCACATTGCTTCCTCATCATTTTATCTTACAATGCTTAAGCTGCTTTAAGCATGCGGATTTTTCAATTTTTGCTTCCTCATAGAGGAAGCTTTGTGAGCGAAATAAAAATTAAAATAATTTCTTTCACCGATCCTCACTAAATTCAACATCAAACATCCTTTAATAATACTCTATTCATGTAAAGAAATTTAATCGGATATTTCAAATTTTCTGAAAGTTACAGCGTGTAAAGACATTTTTCAAAAAATTCAAAATTTTATAAAAAATGAACCCTTTCACCGGTACTCACCAAATTCAGTACCAATCATCCTTTAATAATATTCTATTCATGTAAAAAAATTTAATCCGATATCTCAAATTTTCTGAAAGTTACAGCGTGTATAGACATTTCTCAAAAAATTCAAAATTTTATAAAAAATAAACCCTTTCATCGGTACTCACCAAATTCAGTAGTAACTATCCTTTAATAATATTTTATCCATCTATAAAAATTTAACCTGATATCTCAAAATTTGTGAAAGTTACAATGTATACAGACATTTCTCAAAAAATTAAAAATGTTATAAAAAATGAACCTTTTCATCGATTCTCACCAAATTCGATACCAACCATCTTATGAATGATACTCTATCCATGTAAAAAAAAATTAACCCGGTATCTCAAAAATTGCGGAAGTTAGAGGTTGTACAAAATATCGCGTACATACATACATACACACACACACACGCACACGCACACACACACACATACATACAGACATTTTTTAGGATTATAATTTTTCGACGTTTTGGAACATTCTAAACACATTGGCATAGAAAAATCGAAAAAAAATTTTGTCACGAAAACAAAGCTTCCTCTATGAGGAAGCAAAAAAATACGCCAAGTATATATCTAAAAAATAATTTTTAAAATATTTTTCCTAAATAATAAGAAATAAAAACTAAATATGAAATCAATAGTTAACTAGCCAAGTACTTAGAAGCAATTCAGTTTGTGAGAATTTGTAATTTGAAATAGTATTTGTCATAAAATCAAATTTGTATTTATAGAAATGTTATACACAAATTCTCTGCATAAAATTAAAACGCATTATATTTTTATTAAGAGAAACTAGAGTTTCAAAATAAGTTCGAAATATTAATAGAAATAATAATAGAAAATAATAATAGAAAATATTAATAGAAAAAATAATAGAAATAAGAAAATATAAAAAAATTTTAATTAAAAAAACTTGGCGCTGCTAACTTTTAAAGTATATATTAAAAATAATATAACAAAAAAAATATTTCCAATAAAACAATTTGCTTAGAAAAGTTTGAAATAATATCTTTTATTATATTATTATTATTACATATTTAGTATAATATTAAGTATAAGAAATCACACAAATAAGTTTATTCGAAGTATTATTTATTTATTGTTAATTTAAATTTATTCCTATAACATGTTTATTTAATTATTAATTATTGTTTATAACATGTATATTTTAATTATTAATTATTATTATTTGAATTTATTATTTGTTTGAATTTATTCTTATAACATGTTTATTTGAATTATTCTTATTACATGTTTTGCACTATATGATTTAATAATTAATTATACTTTCTTATTATACTAATTATTAATTGCATATTTTACAAGAGCAGTCGGGAGACGCCAAGTAAGATTCGTTGTACGTGCGCGCATGCGCGCATATGCATGCACCACGCACGTACACGCATATGCATGTATACGTACATACATACACATACATACACACGCATACGCATGTATACGTACATACGTACACACGCATACACACGCACACGCATACCTACGCACATACACGCATATGCACGCACGCACGCACATATGCACGCACGCACATATGCACGCACGCACGTACACGCAACGCATGTATACCCATATAGATACATACACATGCATACACACGACACGCATACGTACGCACGTATACACATACGCATGCACGTACACGCAAATGCATACGCACACATTCACTAGCTTGGCGTCTCCCGACTGCTCTTGTAAAATATGCAATTAATAATTAATTATAATTATATACTTATCATGCAACTCCAATGTATCTTCTATTCTTCCAAGTATTTCCGCTGCAATCTTTGTAATTAACAACATAATATAATCACGAAAGAGAGAGAGAAAGAGAGACAGAGGGAGAGACTGAAATAATAATATCTAAATTGAAATATATAAACTTCAACATAACCATAATTATAGCTACGCAGACAAATATATAAACTGTATAGCCATAATGATAGCTACGTAGACAAACATATAAACTGTGTAGCCATAAGGATAGCTATGCAAATGTTACGTCCAGACTCGGGGAAGGATGAGTCGACGGAAGGGCGCAACAACTATCTTTAATTTTCCCGAAATTAAACGTCTCGTGGCGTTTGGAATCGGGTCGAACGAACTAACAGGTCTGAAAAGCAGGTAAACGACTGAGTCGCTGTTACGCTGATTATTCAGACGTTCGTTCGGTGGTCCCTTTTTGGTAAGAGAATTTAATCTCTTTTACGCGGGATGGGACCAAGTGCGATCTTTCGACTAGAGGAATGAGTGGGGGGTTTAATAAAGAGTTATTTTGATTTTTAAATTAACAAATGTAAATTTATTTATTTTAAAATAAATGGTGGATATACATGATTATAAAAAAAATTAAAATAAAATATTGTTGATCATAATTTCTCGGTGAGTGTACATGTGTATGTGTGTTTTTTTTTTCGCGGGTGTTACATCAATACGGAGGACATCAGTCAGAAATGCAATGGAATGATTTTACTGTTAAATTTAGAATCTGACTGGGTGATACAATATAAAAATATATTTGATTAAAGGATAAAAACATAAAATCAAAATCAATATGTATGAGTAAATAAGTGTATATGTTAAGAACGGTCAGAAATATAAAATTGGTCGCTCGCATATGTGTTAGATTAAGATCAGGATTTAAAATTTTCTAAGACTTATTACCGAAACGGGTTGATGATTTAAAAGAATGAAACATTCTTCGGAAAGTTTTGATTTAAATAAGAAACAAGACAAAAAGAAGGAAAAGAAAAATTATTCAATTAAACTTACTTTTTTCAATAGTAATTCAGAGGTGGAGGGGTGGCGAATTTTTATACGGTGTTTCGCTCTGTGTCTCATGTCGGCAATCCGATGTTCGATTCGTGGTTGCTCTGGAGATGATGCCAAGTGAGGACACTGGTGGCACAAGTGCCTAACTCGCGAATTACGGTGCAAAAGCACAGAGTAAGACTGCGTGAAGCTGAAGACCGGAGAATAAGTGCGTAAGTGAGTGATCGTATGCCCCTTCGAGTCCTCTTTTTATATCTCTCTTTTCGGGGTGTATTCTAAGTTCTAAGAGTGGGAATCTTCCAAAACTTTAACGAATTAAAAGTTGTGCCAGTGTCCTCATTAGGCGGGGTGTTTCTCCTACTTTTCAAATTTTCACTCATGACGATCGTCGATTGGTGATCAGTTCAGAGTCCTTTGAGCTCTAGGTTTCCCTTACGCCCGTGATTTGATTTAGACAAAGTCCAAATGTGACGTCACAGAAGTTTCGTCGTTATTGATTTAGTTGTATTCATCGGATATTTTGTGAGAATTTTATTATCTTTTCGTTATCAGCGTTGGAGAATTCCACTGCGAGGGTATCTACTGGTTTTTATTTGTTTTTAGGCGACCGGCGCGGTTTCGTCGCGTCTTTCTCACGGTTACTCGTAGATATAGATATTGATAAGTGACTAAATGTTTAAGGAATGTGTGACGCAAGATGCTCTATTTACCGAACGACTCATTTCTATCACCGATCGATTATCATTGCCGCAACTGCGTGGAAGGAAGGAATCGTGGAGTCACCAGGACGTAACACCCCCGGCCTTAGACAAATGTTGGGGAGAAGCCCGACATTTGCAAAAATGAAATAGATTCCTTCCTTTCGCAGTTAACTAAAGTATCCTAATTGTATATGGTTTTGTGCATGCTGATTTGTTTATTAAGAAGGAGGAAAGAGAAGGCGACCACCAAAAACCTTTTTTTTCTTTCGTCCTCCTTTTACAAAAATATATATATATTTTTTTTTTACTTATTCTTTTAAATTTTCTCGTAATAACAAGAACTTTTCTCACAATAACAATAATTCTTCTTGTATTAACAATAATTTTGTTTTAATAATGATATTTTTATTTAATACGTTTATTAAAGAGTCTTAATACAAAACTATCTTTTCTTATATGTGCCCATTTATAGCGTAAGAGAAAAAAGAACTGTATATGTCATAATGTTTACCTGACCAACATCAGTAGTCTCAAATCTTCAGCTGGAAATTTTATTGCTCTGAGAGAAATAGGATGTTTTTCTTTCTTCTTCCCATTTTTTCTGGTTATCAATGGCCTCCGGACAACGCAGGTGCAGCTTGTCAGGAAGATTCTCGATACTTGGCTTGAATTCTCATTTACTGTGAGTAATTAGCCATTGATTGGGATATCATGTTGAATCCCATAGTAAAATGTCCAGGCTTTATTTGTCCGGATGCTGAATAGTTATAGGTGGATGCTCTGATGGATATAGAGCGCCAAGATGACTTGTCAATTGACAAATGCTGGAATAGTTCTCCTTGTTCTTTTAATTGGCTGTTGGTTGAAATACCATGTTTGTCTGCAGAATAATAAGCTGGATAGTTTATCACTAAATGTAGCATAGTGATCGCCTATTGGTTGCTGGAGCCGATGATATAATTCTTCTGTGATACTTTTCTAGCTCATTGTTTCTCCCTTTTTTTTTAGATGATCAGGTAATATTTCTATATATATATAAATTTTTTTTTTTTTTATCAGAAAAGATAGTTCTGTTTTTGTTATATATGCATATTATAATATTTAATCTATATATTATGCTAATAATATTTTTGTCCGCTAAATTAATGTTAAACGCAGTAACATTTATAATGTTTATATGTGTCTAAGACTAAAAATATATATGTGTGTGGGTGTATATATGTATAATATATGTATATGTATATATATATATGTATATATATATATATATATATACGTTTTTAGTATATTAATTAATCTAACAAGTAAATGATACAGTATGGCGCATTCGTTTATGTTCTCTCTCATTTTACACGATCGGGAATATATATACTGTGACTGCTAAGTTAAGTCTGTTCCTATTACTCTGTTTGATAAAATTTCAATTATTATTATATTTTTTTTTTGTTAAAATTATTATCGTGATTTGTCTTCCAATTCTGAGGTCCATCTGAAAATTCTCATAATTATTTATTAGTAGGTTTAATATATGAAATTCGTAAGCGGTTAGGATGTACAATTCGGCTATTTTTCTTTATTCTAATTTTGACGTTATTTTTATTAAAAATTTCTAGAACTTCGTGAGGCCCAGTATATTGATCTCCGAATTTACCCGGTTTTGGACCTTTTAATAAAAATACTTGATCTCCCGGTTTAAAAGTTTGTGGGTTGATTTTTCTATCGTAATAATTTTTTGATTTAATTTTAGCTTGAATAACGTTATCGCGTGCATTTCCCTGAATTGCGTGAAGTTGAGTTACAAGATTTATTAAATATTCGTCGTAATTTGCTAATTTATCCCCAGGAGGTAGAAGTTCGTTCGATGGAACACGTGCTATCTTTCCAAAAACCAGCTCATATGGAGTGTGCTTTGTTGCTTCATGTACGCTCGTATTATAATTAAACATGGCAAGGCTAATCCATCTATCCCATTGTTTTTGTTCATTCGCGTATTGTTTTAAATATTCGCCTAATGCGTGATGTGATCTTTCTAATGATCCGTTTGATTGAGGATGGAAGGCTGTTGTGCGAAATTTACGAATTTTAAATAATTTTGCAATTTTCTTTATTAGATCGCTAAGGAAATTTCTGCCTTGATCTGTTAATATTGCTTTTGGTGCTCCAAGTACGCAAATAAATCGATCTACAAAAGCTTCTGCGATGGTTTCGGAAGTTTGATTCGGTAATGGTATCCCCATGCAAAATTTAGTTAATTGATCTTGTAATGTTAGAATATATTCGTTTCCCCTTTCAGTTTTAGGTAAAGGGCCTACGATATCCATGGCTACTTTATCAAAAGAAGATCCTGGTGTGTCTGTGATTATCATTGGTTGTTTCGTTTTTACTCGTACAAGTTTTTTCAATTGACATTGTAAACATTGCTGTATATACCGTTGAACATCTGCTTTCAAGTTTTCCCAGTAATAATTATGTTTTATTCTGTTATAAGTTTTTGTGACTCCCCGGTGTCCTCCCGTCGGTAAGCAATGCATTTCACTGATTATAACGGAACGTAAATCTTTCGGTGGATATTTAATTAGTCCGTGGCAAATAATAACTTTAGTAGGAGCGTCGGTGAATATTGATTGTATATGTGATTTGACGTCATTCCATGGAACATTATTAATTAACTCGGTTTTTGCAATACTAAATGTTTCTAATTTTAAATCTTCGGTTATTTTCCGTAAGTCTGTTAAGATTTTAACAATTTGTTTAAGAGTAGCTGTAGGGCCTTCTCGTTGTTCTTCACTGACAGGTAAAGCCACATGATAATGATTTTTATGTTTTATGGCCTTAACCTTTCCTAGAACAAGGGATCCTAGGTTTGGAAGTTCTTTTCGTTCGAAAAGTTTTTGTGAGCCTGAATCTAAAGGTCTTCCCTGGGTGTCGACGAAATATACTATATTATCTTTTCGTAAAAATAATAATTCTCGAGAGTCTATGACATTACCATGAATTATTCTATTTTCAATAAATGCAGGTTTTGTTTTTCTTGATTTTAAATTTTTGTTAATAATATCTTGTTCATTTTCCTCTTCGTCTTCTTTTTCGCTGTCAGAAATTTTATCAGGCGGATCATTTCTTTCTTCGATTTCTTCGATCTCTCCCTCGTCACTATGCAATTCGTTGGTTATTTTATTTTGCTCAATACTTTGTCTTGCAGTTCGGCTTCTTGTTTGAATTTTATTTTGTTTAGGAGGATCGTGTATTAAAGCTTTTTCGGTAATTGATAAATAATCTGGTTCGTTTAATTCTGTTTGTGTAAATGGAAGAGTATCGTTATTGTTATTTAATAAATTGCTTTCAGCTATTATTTCTTCGTTTTCTTCCATATCGGAAAGATATAAATGGAAGTCGTCATCTTCTTCTTCTTCTTCTTCGCTATCGGATTTTTCTAATAGTTCGGCAATTAATCGTGCATCTTTAGGGTTATCTGGGTTTAAAAGTTTCTTGTTTTTTATAATTTTACAATCTATTTCTTCGATATTTACAGGATTTCTTGATAATGCGTCTGCGTTTACGTTTGTTTTTCCCGCTTTGTATACAACCTCATAATCATATTCTGCTAATTTTAATCTCCAACGAAGTATTCGCATATTTGCGTCTTGTGCGTTTTTAAACCACATCAATGGTTTATGATCTGTAACTAAAGTGAATTTTCTTCCGTATAAGTATGGTCGAAAATGTTTAACGCAATATACAATAGCTAGTGCTTCTTTTTCGTATGTATCGTATTTTAATTCATTATCTGTTAAGGTTCGTGAGGCGTATGCTATCGGTAGGTCTTTATTTATCTCTCCTTGTGATAATATTCCTCCGACGGCTATTCCAGATGCATCGGTCGTTAAAATGAATGATTTGGAAAAATCTGGGTATTGCAGTACTGGCTCTTCGCACAGTTTTTGTTTTAAAATTTCAAAAGATTCTTCTTGCACAGATGTCCACTCGAAGCGGGTGTCGTTTTTTAATAAATTTGTTAATGGTTTGGCGAATTTTGAAAAATTCGGTATAAAGCGTCTGTAATATCCTGCAAGTCCTAAAAATTGTTTAATATTCTTAGGTGTTTTAGGTCTTGGAAATCGTTGTACCGCTTCTAATTTTTTCGGATCTGGTTTTACTCCGTCTTTACTGATTACGTGTCCCAGATAAGTTACTTCCGTTTTTAAAAATTCGCATTTGTCTGGCTGTAATTTTAAATTAGCTTCTCGAAGACGTTCCATTAAAGCGTTGTATTTTCTTTCGTGTTCTTCTAAAGACGTTGCATAGATAACAATATCGTCCATATAAACGAATAATTCTTTGCCTTGTAACCCAGTTAATACTAAGTCCATTAGGCGCTGGAAAGTAGCCGGAGCATTTTTTAGACCGAACGGCATTCGGTCGAATTCGTAATGTCCAAAAGGAGTAGTGAAAGCTGTTTTATGACCATCTTCGCGGTTCATTTTTATTTGATGAAATCCAGATGCTAAATCGCATACTGAAAAATATCGAGCTCCTCCTAATTGGTCTAATATATCGACGATATTTGGTAAAGGATATGCGTCTCCGATAGTTTTATCATTTAAAGCGCGAAAATCTAATACCATTCTCCATCGTTTATTTCCTTTGGAGTCTTCTTTCTTAGGTACAATCCATATAGGCGTGTTATATGGTGATTGTGAGTGTTTTACAATTCCTCCTTCTAACAGTTCTTCTACCTGCTTGTTTATTTCCTCTTTATGAATTTGCGGAAATCGATACTGACGAGTGTTTATTGGTTGGTCATCTGTAGTAGGTATTCGATGTTGTAATACGTGAGTTGCGGTTAATTTTTCTCCAGGAATATGAAATCGATCTTGACTGTCCGTTATTAATTTTATAATGCTTTTTCTTTCTGTTTCATTTAAATGTTCTAATCGCAATGATTCTATGATTTCGGCGGGTCGATTCTTTCCTTTTTCTTCGGAGATTGTTAGACAATTATGCAAATTATAATTTTCAACTTCTTGTTTTCTTTTATATCTTGTTTTGCGTTTTCGCATAAATTTTTCTAAAATTTCTTGAGATTTATTCAACAAGGATATAAGGATTTTTGAAGACGGTTTATTTTTATTTTTAGTATTTCGTAGATTCGAATTTTTAATTTTTAAATTATATTTTTGAGCCTCTTCAAGGAGGTCTTTTATTGTAACATGAGAGGTTTTTAATTCATTATCATTTTCTTCTTTAAATAATCCAACCTTAGGAAATTTGATATCCAGGGAGGATAAAGGACTTCTCCCTTTTTTGGAATGAGATTTTGCCGAAATACGTAGTGAGGTTTGATAATTTTCCTCCTCGCAATCGACGGAGCTAGGATTTTCTGACAAGGTTTGGAAATTTCCCTCCGAAATCCTAGAATTATTCCCTTCTTGAGAGGATTGGTAATTTCTCTCTTTGAGGGTTTTTAAATTAATTAAATTTTTAGGAGAGGTTTGGTAACTTCCCCCTCCAGGAATGGTTGGATTTATTAGATTTTCAGGAGAGGTTTGGTAATTTCCCTCTCCAAAGATTTTTGAATCATTCAATTCTTTATTTTTCCTCTCAGTTTTATTTTTTATCTCGTCTTCATTTTTAATTTTATTCTTATTTTTATTTTCTTCTTTATTTAAGTTTTTTCTTCGTCTTCATAATTAATTTCTTTGATAATAATATTTTCTTCATCCACATTTTCACCTTCATTTTCAATATTCATATTATTTTCATAATCGTCGAATTCGTAAGTAGTTTCTTCTTCCTTATTCCTTGGTTCTTCTGGACTATTTAGAGCCTCAATTTTTGAATCATGGTCGTCTAATAATTCGCTCAATGATTTTAGGCGCAAAGTCGGAACATGTACTTCCGCCTCTTCATCTAAAGTACTTATAACGTTTAAATATGCCTTTCCGGCAACGTTCTCCACGATGGTGTCTCCCAAATAAATTCCATGTGCCACCTTTAGTCTCGGTATATATCCTACTTTTAGTTCTGGATTTTCTATTCTTACATAAAATAATGATTCGGATCGCGGAGCTACTATAATGGCTTCAGGTGATAAGAAAGGTATGTTGATTCCGGAGACATCCAAGTGCCCTTGTGCGTAATCTATTTTCGATGAAGTTTGTTTAAAGAAATCGTTTCCTAATATGCCGGATTGTGAAATTGGAAAATCGTTAGATACAATATGAAATATAACCGGTATTTCAAAAAGAGTTAATGTAATTTCACCTAAGGTGTACACAGGATAATTATTTATACCATTCAACTTGAGGATATTAGTGTAATTAATATTTATTTCTTCGGGAATTAGATTTTCTTTAATTATATTAGGTCCAGATCCCGTGTCTAGCATAAAAGTTATACTAGTAGTTAAGTTATCGATGTTGATTTGAACGGTAGGCACGCGACTATGTTTGTCGAGGTTTACAGTCACGGGCCTTATGGTAGTTCTGTCCTTGTCTACTTGGCTACCTGAGTTTTGGACGGGTGCGGCTCTCGTTCGGACCCCTGTTGTGCACCCGACGTCGAGGGGCCGTTGTAGTTTCCCTGATTATTTTCTTTTTTCGAAAATTACTGGCATGGCGTAATTGACAATTTTCGAGAAGATGACCTTGCTCCTTGCAATAGCGGCAGAATAAAGAATTCCTAGATCCCGTTTGCTGGTTTAGTTTTGATCGACAATCTTTAGCAATGTGTCCGAAGTTGTTGCAAATTTGACAAGTTACGCGAGTTTTATTTCCCGCATAACGTTGTTCGTTCTGTTTCTTCCAGCAATTATTTGCAGAATGGCCGGGTCTTTCGCACCATTGACAAATTACCGAGATTTTATTGTTATTAGTTGTATTATTCTGTCGGCAAGATTTTGCATCATGACCGGATTTTAAGCATAATTGACAAGTTATTATTTTCCCTTGAACTACGTTTACCGGTCGGCGTTGTTGTGGATCGCGAAAGCGGCATTTCTCTGCTCCATGCCCACGTTTTTTACAAATTTGACATACTAATATTGCGGTTCCGAAATCAATCTGGTTGTTAACTTGTTGAGATGTTTGTAAATATTTCTTGCAGTTACTGCCTACGTGCCCTTCCTTATAACAGATTTGACAAATTTCTTTTAGATTGTTAGTTTTCTGTCTACCTGAACTGTTATCTATTCCCTGTCGTAAATCTGTCATTTCTCGGAGCTCTCTCTCTATCCTTATAGCGTCGGCTGCAGTTTCTTGTACATTTAATAAATTTCTTGCAACTCGTTGTTCAATTTCTGGTTTTAACCCTCTAATAAAACACTTGCACATGTCCTTTTCTAATGATGCTTTAATATTTTGGTCAGACGACACGTTTCCCGAACTTCTATATGTTTCTAAAATTTGTTTTCCAAGAATCTTTACTCTATTTGCATAAGTAATTACATCTTCGTCACCCTTTTGATATATACAACCCAATTCCCCTTGTAATTGATAAACGTTTTTTGCTGGTCCATAAATTTGTTTTAAATATTTAGTTAATTGAGAAACGCTATCAAAATCTTGACCTTGTATAGTTCGGCGAGCCTCCCCTATTATCCTGGTTCTTATTATTTTGGTAAACTGTAATTCAGCCTCACTAGGCAACATAGATTTTGCTTCTTCACATCCCTCGATAAAATAATTTAATGGAATATTTTGACCGTCAAAATAAGGGACGGCTTCGACCGCGTATTTCAAAGTAGCGAAAGGATTATTTTGAGTCATGTTGCCGCCGGTACCGCTCGGGTCTTTCTTTTTTTCGTATTTATTAAATTCAGGTATAATAGTCTTATCGCAGGAATCGGCAAAATGAGACTCGGCCGCTGTTTCGCTAAACTTTTTCTCAAAATCTTTTTCAATTACGGTTTCGTCTAATGAAAAATTAATGTTTTTAGTAGTTTTATTAGGAGTGGAAGTGTGATGTGTTTCTGATTTGTTAGATTTTGTTCGATTGTATGTGTCTTGAGCAAGCTGAAAATTTCGTTCTACTTCGTCTTTATCAGCTGTACCTCTTGTCCCTTTACTCATTCCAGTTTAAAAGATCGCACATTACAATCCCGGACGAGCCCCCAAATTTTAAAGAGCAGTATGTTACGTCCAGACTCGGGGAAGGATGAGTCGACGGAAGGGCGCAACAACTATCTTTAATTTTCCCGAAATTAAACGTCTCGTGGCGTTTGGAATCGGGTCGAACGAACTAACAGGTCTGAAAAGCAGGTAAACGACTGAGTCGCTGTTACGCTGATTATTCAGACGTTCGTTCGGTGGTCCCTTTTTGGTAAGAGAATTTAATCTCTTTTACGCGGGATGGGACCAAGTGCGATCTTTCGACTAGAGGAATGAGTGGGGGGTTTAATAAAGAGTTATTTTGATTTTTAAATTAACAAAATGTAAATTTATTCATTTTAAAGTAAATGGTGGATATACATGATTATATAAAAAATTAAAATAAAATATTGTTGATTATAATTTCTCGGTGAGTGTACATGTGTATGTGTGTTTTTTTTTCGCGGGTGTTACATCAATACGGAGGACATCAGTCAGAAATGCAATGGAATGATTTTACTGTTAAATTTAGAATCTGACTGGGTGATACAATATAAAAATATATTTGATTAAAGGATAAAAACATAAAATCAAAATCAATATGTATGAGTAAATAAGTGTATATGTTAAGAACGGTCAGAAATATAAAATTGGTCGCTCGCATATGTGTTAGATTAAGATCAGGATTTAAAATTTTCTAAGACTTATTACCGAAACGGGTTGATGATTTAAAAGAATGAAACATTCTTCGGAAAGTTTTGATTTAAATAAGAAACAAGACAAAAAGAAGGAAAAGAAAAATTATTCAATTAAACTTACTTTTTTCAATAGTAATTCAGAGGTGGAGGGGTGGCGAATTTTTATACGGTGTTTCGCTCTGTGTCTCATGTCGGCAATCCGATGTTCGATTCGTGGTTGCTCTGGAGATGATGCCAAGTGAGGACACTGGTGGCACAAGTGCCTAACTCGCGAATTACGGTGCAAAAGCACAGAGTAAGACTGCGTGAAGCTGAAGACCGGAGAATAAGTGCGTAAGTGAGTGATCGTATGCCCCTTCGAGTCCTCTTTTTATATCTCTCTTTTCGGGGTGTATTCTAAGTTCTAAGAGTGGGAATCTTCCAAAACTTTAACGAATTAAAAGTTGTGCCAGTGTCCTCATTAGGCGGGGTGTTTCTCCTACTTTTCAAATTTTCACTCATGACGATCGTCGATTGGTGATCAGTTCAGAGTCCTTTGAGCTCTAGGTTTCCCTTACGCCCGTGATTTGATTTAGACAAAGTCCAAATGTGACGTCACAGAAGTTTCGTCATTATTGATTTAGTTGTATTCATCGGATATTTTGTGAGAATTTTATTATCTTTTCGTTATCAGCGTTGGAGAATTCCACTGCGAGGGTATCTACTGGTTTTTATTTGTTTTTAGGCGACCGGCGCGGTTTCGTCGCGTCTTTCTCACGGTTACTCGTAGATATAGATATTGATAAGTGACTAAATGTTTAAGGAATGTGTGACGCAAGATGCTCTATTTACCGAACGACTCATTTCTATCACCGATCGATTATCATTGCCGCAACTGCGTGGAAGGAAGGAATCGTGGAGTCACCAGGACGTAACACAAACAAACATATAATAATTGTAGCTATGCAGATATATAATAATTGTATATATGTATATATGTATATATATAATTAATTAAATATATATATTATTTAATTTAAATAAATATGTATATATTATTTAATTTAATTTAAATAATTTAAATAATTAAATAAATAATGAAAAAACTTACTTGTCTAATAATTTGTTGAGGTATGTCCATTTTTTTAATAATAACTTGATAATAAATAATAAAAAAAGAACTTGACAACAACAAAAACTGACACTTGACACATATGATTATGTCTAACCTATTTTTTCCCGCCACGATTACTTCGAGATGTCCTCAGTAAGTTACTAAAGTTCCCTATGCAGATGCTCAGAACGAATCTTATTGGTGAATCATTTTGCTTCTTAGATACACTCGGCAGCCAATGAGAGGACGCGTAGACGAGACCATATTGTTTTTTCACTTTTATTTAACAACATAAATAACGATAATTATACGCTTTAAACCTTCCTTGGTTAATAAGAAACTTATGAGCAAAAGATGATATCAAACTATATAGTAGTTATTGAGAACTAAAACCATAACCGATCCGAGCTCGGTGAAACGCATACTCCCTCCGTTTTTTGCCAACCTGCGGTTGGCAGCAGTCGGGAGTAAAAACCAACAAACAATAAATTTAATTTAGATCTAAATTTAATTTAGAATTATATTTAATTTAGTTATATCACAATAACTGCAATGTGAATGTATTAAAGAATACACTAATTTTAGCATATTGTTGTGCCGTTCTGTGGAGGCACGGGGTTTGTTCTGGGATCGTTGGCCACTAGGAGCTAGGGAGCTCAGGATCGAGCAGGGTCGTCTCGCCGTGTCAACAATTATGTAGTCGTTGTAGAAATAAAGTCATTTATTCTTATACATCTGCTTTAAATCTTCTTGTCTTTCTCGCACTTCAACTCGGCTTATCGCGGTATAGAGTTGCTTCGCGTGCCTGATATCGCGGCTGCCGTCGCGAGATCAGCTGGGACGTTCGTTATTATTAAAACGATTATAATTGTTTCGTGTGATTTTGTGATTAGGACTGCCTGGCGCTCGTTCGAGGTGGGTAGTTTTATCACCTCCTGTTCGATTAGTTTTTGGAGGGGATAGCTTAGCGACAGGACCATAGGTGGTCGTGTCGCTCGATTTCGGGTGGAAAAAACCCGGATGCAAGCTACGTATATTCTCTGCTTGCATTTCCGGCGCGTCGTTCCCCTGCCAAAAATGGTCGATTAAAATGGATTAAAAAAGAAGTAATCCGTATCGATCGGGATTTCTGCACCGAAAATACGGTATTAAAACCGATTGAAAATAGTCGAATCGAATTTAATAAGCTTCAGGCGGATTAATGTTGGGTGATATGCATCCACCTAAATCCGAAATTATACGATTTCATAAGTTACAATTAAATCGGTTTTAATACGATGTGAATCTGTTGGAGGACGAAAAAAGTAATCCGTTGCTATTCGAAATTCCACCATTTTCCACGATTTCAAAACATTGATTTCACAATCAAGCTATTTAAAATCAAATCTTTATTTCTTTCTCAACTGCATAACACTTACAAAAAAATACTCCTAATTTGAGTGTATTGTTTGGTTTTTAATCGACAAAAATAAAAATCTTATAATAAACTCATATAAACAAAACGTAATTAAACTTATGATAAATGTAAAACTTTATAATAAACTCATATAAACAAAAAGTAATTAAATTTATAATAAATGAATAACATAGTTAAAAGAACAAACTTTTCTGATCATTACGATGAATGAATTTCGGGCGAGTAATCGTAAAAACGACTATCTTCGTCATCCTCAACAACATTTACGTCTTCCTCGTTTCCTTCGTCAGTCTCCTCGCTGCTTTTACTTTTCTTGCTTTTGTTTTTATCGCTGTTTTGTCGTCGCTTTTTCGCATTTTCGTCGGTGACTTTTTCACGCGAACTTTTCTTGAAAACAGCAAGTTTTTTTCCCACGTAATAATAAAATTTCGATAATTCTCGTTCATGTACCAGAGGACTCTTCAAAGTATAAAAATTGGTTAATATAGGTTAATTTTTGGTTAATTAGATTAATTTTTCAAAAACTAAATATACAGAACAATTATACAAATTATAAACTCTTAACAGATTGATATCAACCGTGGAACTTACTTCTCCGTATTCGGGAATTTAAAAATACCATGCGGGATATATTTCGACTAAACATTTATTATAAGCTTATTATGAAAATTAATTACAATAAAAAATAACTTTCTGGCTTTAAAATTTTGAAAAACGTTAATCTTCACACAAAAATGGGATACACTGATTACAGTATAAAATGAGTACTTAAAAAACAATGCATGATGAAAGCATTGATGAAATTATAATATACATCTGAAATATGGTTGTCTACATCAGTGGTGCTTTCTTCATATTTAGAAATCTAAAAAGACACAATGATATGAATTCCAATTGAACAGTGTGTAAAAAAATAAATTGTTAATTGCAATAATAACATTAAATACATTAATATTTTCAGAACAATGTGTGGTCAAATTGCAGAAATTATTAATTATTAATTAAATATGTACCCTCGAATCATTCGCTTGTAATCTTCAAATTCAATCGTCTAAAAAGTCACGTGATAGAATAAATTTGTTTTTAATATTTACCTCAATTGTTAGAAAATTAAATACCAATCAACGTACTTTTTCATTGTTGCATCCTCCCAACAATTGATTGCTCTACATGTATTTATTTAAATTGTAATAATACATTTATTCATTTATCAATTCTAAGATTTAATAGCAGAAATTAAATAATACCTTTGAATGACTGAGATCTAACGTACAGTTTTCTTGACGTTGAGAAATCTAAAATGTCACGTGACATATACTTCAGTTAAACATGTTCAATAATAACTTTCGTAACAAATTATAAACATTCAAAACTACGTTTTTGCCTTCGCGTTCATTTCAAATGTTATTATTTATCTGAACATGCAAAAAATATATTGTAGTTATAAAAATAAATAGTGTTATTAAGTTCTAATGATTTATTTGTAATATACTTAAAAATATTGTATTATACAATACCTCCGAATCAATGCAGCCCCCTTCTAATGCTGTTTCTATACATTCCGATGACTGTGTCTCAGGAAATTCTGGATCCCAAAATCCTTTTAAGAAAAAAAAGATTACATTTTATGTAATAACATTTTATACAATTATATATAATTGTATTTTATATAATGTATCACAAAAGTGATGAGAAATTATAATATAACATTATAAATATACCTTCTGGTGTTTTAGGTCTCTCGTACTTGTGCCGCGAGCATTGATTCTTTCGCTTCTGTAATTCGTCTTTTGACAGCGATAAATTCTTGTAATACTAAAAGATCACATACAGAATGAGAAAAATTAATACTTGTTTATGAAGAAAATATTTCCTTTATGTGTACATATTTTGTATAATTATATTTTGATATTACTTTTTCACAGCAATTCCAACCATTCAGCTTTGCTCTGTCAGCTTTGTGTCACAAATTAATCTGCTCTGCCCTTGTTATACTTAATTGGAATTACAAGCCGAGATTGCTTCAATCAAAGTTTCCGATTGAAATTGTAATATATTTACACAGTTGAAATATTGATAGCAAAATATTCTACATTTTTTATA
>JAXRKO010000529.1:0-36772 GCA_037039905.1 Formica aserva
AATCTGTATATAAATAATAAGGATATTCTAATAGTTTTCTACATTGCCTACTGTACATACGAGAGATATCCTAACCTCTCATATGTCACTGTCTTAATATCTTATTATCATATTTTAGTATAAAACATATCTATAAATTTTCGAGATTTTGCTCATCCTACGAAGTGCCATTGAATAAATATTTTTTGCTAATATGAAAGAGCTTGGGTACTTTAGCAATGTGGGACAAGTTCTTAGATATATGTAATAAGACACATTACAATTAAAGGCGAGTAGTTTTTATTATATCTTTATAATACAAGAGTATGTATATGCAACATAAGCTTAATAATTGTCAAGAAATTAATCAATCTCTTTTATTTACAGTGGGATCTTTACGTTACAAATAGTGTATTTGTGTACGCAACATATACCAGTGCTGGATTAACTATTGTACAACTACAATATGAAATAATGTTTTTAAGTATTGTGAGTTTATTCAACCTAAAGGAAGATTGTGAAAATTGTAATGATGACAATTATACTGGTAAGATTGCTGTACAAACGATATTATGCTGTCTATTAACATTATATCATGTTTATTTTTATGTTAAGCAGACGAAAGTAGTAGATAGATACTAATTTGCAAACCAGTGGATTACATCGATTGTCAGGAATCCATTTACAAAGCACGAGAATCTTTTAAGCGAGAGCTAAATATTATAGTCTCCGCTAATAGAATCTTGTGATCTGTAGTGGAATGACCAACGCTCATTCATTAACTTGCAATGTTAGAAGATTAAGTAAACATGTGCATTGTTATTCAGTTAGTTAATACATCAGGGAAGACAATGCTTTAGCATGTTTTCAAACAATTATACTGGTAAGATCATTGTACAAACATGATCTTAATATTATGCTATTAATATTATATCATGTTTTATTTTGATTTTAAACAGGCGAAAATAATAAATGAGTACTAATTTGCAAACTATAGATCTCTAGCTCTCTAGAACTCTAACTTGCATCAAATGTCAGAAAAGAATCCATTTACAAAGCATGAGAATCTTTTAAGCGAGAGTTAAATATTATAGTCTCCGCTAATAGAATCTTGTGATCTGTAGTGGAATGACCAACGCTCATTCATTAACTTGCAATGTTAGAAGATTAAGTAAACATGTGCATTGCTATTCAATTAATTAATACATCAGAAGACAGTGCTTTAGCGTCATACTTAAATGCAGTATATTGTATATTATCTGTATCATAATAGAGAAATCATATATTTTGTTCTTAATCAATTTATTAACTTTGTAATTATATTGTATATATGACTGTACATATGAATACATTTTTCAAGACAATATATATAATCTTATATCAATATGATAATTATATATTTAATAATTATGCTGAAGGTTTACATTTATTATGTATCATCTTACATAATGCATATACATATATTAGAATATGGTAATTTAGGCCGGATGTAATACAAATTGGTACAATAGACGTAAGAAATTATAAGAATTATAATTATATAATTATACTCGATTATTATTTCACATTCGATTATGATTAATCAAGGATTACTGTATTTTACGCGACTTATAGCTAGATTTATAGCTAGATTATAGCTTTAGTCCACATAAATATACCAAATAAATATGTCTTTGTTAAGATATAAATTAAATTTACAGTATTTGTTTAATGTCGTCAAAATCGCTACTGTATTGCATGTCGTCAATCAATAGTGTCGTGAAAATATTCCTTTCATCATTATGATTATCTAAAATCGTCCTCAAAGTATATGATTGACATATATATAAATATAAAATTATTCTTCAATTAAATATTAAATCCTTAATTACGAGATGTCTTTCCTATATATATCTATAGACCATCTCAATTACACACAAGAGCTTAATTTTAATATAAAAATAAAATACATTATATAATCGAGATTCGCATCTTGCTTAATGCAAAATAAAAATGCACTTTTCTCCTTGTCGTGAGAGGTAAAGAAAGAAAATTGAACGTGTGATGATTTCACAATATATTTGAATAAAAAAATATATGATACTTATATAATACTGAAAAATGATGTAGTATTGCCACAATAAGATTGGATTAATACAATAGAATAGGTTCACCAAACTTGATTATACCCATTTCCCATCTGGCTATACTCAGGATGGAGTTTCTGTCGTTGCGCACATTTATGTAACAAGTTGCAAAACTCCATTTTCCGCCTAATGCAATAGACATTTCCTTCCATACTTTGGCTGACCAGGCCAGTAAGGGATCAGTTTCAAAATGATGCATAAACTTCTTGACAACTTGGATACTTTCTTCTGATGGCATGGCAATTTTGAGTGGCATATTGACATATTATTGGTATCTCACGAATATATCTCACAAATATTTATATATTTCATCAAATCATATCCATCTGTATTTCTAAATCATTAATAATAATATTTTTTGAAGAACACGAATAGACCAGCATTGGAAACATTTACATTTGTGACAGTATAGCAAGGCCATTAGTAGAATTAAAAAGGATACAAGGTTGTGTGTAACATTATCTGAAAACATAAACACAATCAAATGTATTAAATTTCGTTTAATACTTAAATATGCACAAGTTTGATTTTTTCATTCTTTACCTATATAACGAGGAATAAATGACCATATCATAAATGGTAACGGATAACCAGATGCAGCATATGCCAGATTAAAATTTGAACTATTGAGTAGCCAATGATTGTGCAAAGACTGTGGAAAGAAAGATGATGGAGTATGCGATGTTACCATCTGTTCTTGAAAAAACTGTTAGTTTTGCTTCTCTGCTCTTTTTGGTTTTTTAAAAAATTAATTTTTGACTATGCACCTGGAATACAACATAATGTTTATTTATTTAGTTTAAAATATAAAAATATAAAAATAATAGACAGAAAGAAAGAGAAATTAAAAATTATTTATATACCTGTATGAGCCAGCATCTGACAGTTTCATTGCACTTATGTACAGAATACCTGGTGGTATCATAAAATATTTTGATTCGTTATGACAAAATAATAATGTTTCATTATGCTGCCACGTAATATTGGGTGGGAAAGGAACACTATCTATCAAGCAAGACAATCTTGCAACTTCACCTTCTTGAACAGTAATATTATCTGGAGATTCTTTAAATACATGTGCAAACTCTGTAATGTATAATATTTGTTATAGTAATTATGATATTCTAGATCCCTTAAAAGAAATTTAGTACACTCATATATATATATATATATATATATATATATATACATATATATATATATATATATACATACTTATATATAATATTATATTCACCTGCTATTTGAATAAATGTAGAAGCTAACCGTATCAAATCTCCTAAATTAGTACGTGTTACACAACAATATTCATCCTTATTGTGATTTCTAGCATTAACAATACTAGTCCTTTTCTTTTCTTTGAACTTTTGCATTTGTAAATTTTGTTTCTATACATATAATATATAATTTAATTTTAGATATACATCACAATCTGACAATAATAAATCTATCAATATATATACTGCCTTGTAATCGATGTGTGAACCAATAACAATCTACCTTATTTAGCATCTCTTTTCAATAGCGACTGCTCACACATCTATTCTTTATATTGCATTATGGGTAATCGAGGCTCATGACTTAACCTTCTTATATATAGCTTACCGGTACCGAATGATGTTTCACTATGATGGCACTTCTATTTTGACAGAACAAGATGAGATATTAGTTATCATTGGCGCGGCTCGTAAAATTAGCAAAGTGCATTTATTCTGTGAAAAACGATATTGCGGAATGCGAAATTTATTTAACGAACGAACGATTAACATTCAGTAAAATCGATGCAGAATTATATAATGTCATTCTAATCAACCGTAAATGTAATGTGTATGCATATATCTGTCAAACTTGACATTTCATCCGATTTAATCCGTCCCGTGCCTCGTGCGTTTCATGTTGGGCGAATACGAAATAGAAACCGCTGATTTCCGTCATCGTCATCATCATTGTTTATTGTTAATTAGTGACATCCGCGAAGTTAGAATATCTAGCATGCGTGCAGTAGGTAATGTAGAAAAACGCCCAATTATGTTGTATATCTATTACGCATTTATATATCTTTTACGTATGATATACTGGTCCGTTGTTATGCGTGAGCAGGAGCAGACGTGTCCAAACATGTCCAAATGCGTCCAGACGCGTATTCTTCTGCAGGTCCTTTGTTGGAACCTTTTATTTTTAAATGTCGATTAAGAGGATGCCGGACCGTCCTGTTTTACCGACCATAATAATTATATATTTGCTTAATATAAAAGTTTTGGCAGTTTGTATGTACAAAATAAGATAGGTTCCCACTCGGAAATGCATGAAAGAATATAAGTGAACGTTTGAAAATATATTTAGAAGCCTAGTAAAAAACATTTCGGTGTTCAAAAATTATGCACACCGAAATGTTTTTTACTAGGCTTCTAAATACATTTTTAAACGTTCACCTATATTCTTTCATGCAATTCCGAAGACGAAGTTATTCTATTTTGCGCATACAAACTGCAAAACTTTTATATTATGCAAATATTGTTATGACCTGACGCAAGAAGCCGGTAAAAAAACTGTAATTTTTTAGCTTTTCTTCGTTTTTAACATAAACTCGTGAAGTCTCATCTTTGTTTCGATGTGCACTTAAATCATGATGTGGAAAAGGATTTATTATTCTATTCAACTAAAAAAAAGATTTCAATGTGCAAAATAATAATTTTTGGTCGGTAAAACAGACTAGCTTTTGGATCCCCTTTACGTAAAAGAGCAAGGTTCCCACTTTGTTGATGTATATACTTTAATCGTGGAAAAGGATTTCTTATTTCATGTAACCAATAAAAAAATTTCGGTCTGCAAAGTAAATTATTATGCCCGGTAAAACAGGACGGTCCGGCATCACCTTAAGTCTTATTTTATCAACCAGATTTTGAAGCTCAGTTATACCGATTGATGACCATATAATGGGTATAGAGCAAAGAGCAAATACGTGTACAAAAAAGAAGTATGATATACTGTTCGTATAAACAATTATAATTATACTTTTTCGCACGTATATGTCACAAATACAAAAAATAAATCCCTATATATATAAACAAAATAAAAATATTCTAACAGATTGTTTTTCTACATTGCCTGCTGCACATATGACAAATATTCTAACCTCATGTATATTTGTTCACTGTATCACCGACGAGATACTATTAAAGGCCGTTAGTCCTGGGTAAATTTTTGTGACCATCAAGTGAGCCCGGTGGGCCCAGAGGTGATTGAAGATTGTTGACATTACCGGCCGTTTGACTACATCGAAGAGAACTCACATGAATTATTTAATTTATATGGTTTTATTTTAGTTCATCCAGTTATTGTTTTATTATCGAAGAACCTGTGGAAGAATACGCGTCAGGACGCGTCTGGACATGTTTGGACACGTCTGCTCCTGCTCACGCATAACAACGGACCAGTATATCATACGTAAAAGATATACAAATGCGTAATAGATATATAACATAATTGGGCGTTTTTCTACATTACCTACTGCACGCATGCTAGATATTCTAACTTCGCGGATGTCACTAATTAACAATAAACAATGATGATGACGATGACGGAAATCAGCGGTTTCTATTTCGTATTCGCCCAACATGAAACGCACGAGGCACGGGACGGATTAAATCGGATGAAATGTCAAGTTTGACAGATATATGCATACACATTACATTTACGGTTGATTAGAATGACATTATATAATTCTGCATCGATTTTACTGAATGGTAATCGTTCGTTCGTTAAATAAATTTCGTATTCCGCAATATCGTTTTTCACAGAATAAATGCACTTTGCTAATTTTACGAGTCGCGCCAATGATAACTAATATCTCATCTTGTTCTGTCAAAATATAAGTGCCATCATTGTGAAACATCATTCGGTACCTTCGGTACCGGTAAGTTATATATAAGAAGGTTAAGTCATGAGCCTCGATTACCCATAATGCAATATAAAGAATAGATGTGTGAGCAGTCGCTATTGAAAAGAGATGCTAAATAAGGTAGATTGTTATTGGTTCACAAATCGATTCTTTGCATTGCATTACGTAATCGGGGCTCGTTTCTTATATATAACCTTAAGCCCGTATCAGACTACGTATTGAAGATAGAAAATTGACCAATCAGGATAAAAGGAATTATAATTTCTATATTCTGATTGATCAAATTTCAATCTCAATGCATAATCTGATAAGCGCTTTAGGTACTGGCTTCGCCTATCAGTATCTCGGCGCCCATCTTTCCTTCGAACAACGTGGCCGTCGGTGCCGGTGTTGGAATCTTCCTCTCGCATTGCTAGAAAGTGATAAAGAACGAGGACGACCGAAGGACGGCAAGTGGCAAACAGGAACGAAGGAGTCGCGTACTAAAAGAGACAAGGACGCGCAACGCAAATGAGAAACTTTAGAAGCAGGCTCCTGTAAGAGGTGATCGACGGTGTCATACACACAAAGGCATTCATACACGCGCCATTGCCGATGAGCGCGGATATATGGCGGCGCGAGTATTCTTGCTGAGCGTCTTGATTACGGAAGTGCTGAAGCCAGCTTGTGCCGCAGGTACGTGTCGACCGATCTGTATGTTTACGCTCTCCCTTCTGGCACCGATCTCCGTGTCGGTAGTACGTTTCCTCCGCGGCGAATACAGGATAGATTACCGCGGATCAAACAACGATGTACTGCTTATATGCGCACATGAGTCTAGACATTGTCGATGTTCTCGAGAGCTCGCCGTTTTATATACAAATTGCTGTAAATTCATTCCTTCGCTGGTGATATTCATCGATGTATGTCGTAAAAAAGCGATTTCCGAAAGCAGTTTTATAATATCTTTTTTACGTTGTTTGTAATAAGAATTTTATATGGTTTATTTCTTAAATTAAAATTGAAATGTTCCAAAGTAAATATATTCTCTAATGTAATGCGAGAATAGAGAATAGATTTATTTTGGACTAATTATTAATTATCGTATAATCTCTAAAAATGAGAAAAAGCTTTTTGTCCGATAACAAATTTTTAAAGAAAAAACTGCAACCTGATATTATATATTTGTTTACTCATGTTATCAGATGTTTCTCCTCAAAATATTATTATTTTCACACTGCTTGTTTGACAGATGTTAAGGGTATCGGAGGGAACTTCAGTAGTAGGAATGTCTCTAAACCAGATAGTTCTGATACTGGTCTAACTAAGGAGTTTGGATTAACACTGGAAATTCAACCTAGCGATCATGCGTGATATTAGGAAAAAAGAATCACGCTTAGTTGTATAGCTGGTTCAAACAAGACCATATCTTGGTTGCACAATGGAATACCAGCACTTCCATGTGGTTTTACTCGTTATGTTCTTCTTTCCAATGGCTCTCTTCACTTTTACAAGGTACAAGGCAGTATATATATTGATAGATTTATTACTGTCAGATTGTGATGTATATCCAAAATTAAATTATATATTATATGTATAGAAACAAAATTTACAAATGCAAAAGTTCAAAGAAAAGAAAAGGACTAGTATTGTTAATGCTAGAAATCACAATAAGGATGAATATCGTTGTGTAACACGTACCAATTTAGCAGGTTTGATACGGTCAGCTCCTACATTTATTCAAATAGCAGGTTAATATAATATTATATATAAGTATATATATATATATATATATATATATATATATATATATATATGTGTGTGTGTGTGTGTGTGTGTGTGTTTATATATATATATGAGTGTATTAAATTTCTTTTAAGAGATCTAGAATATTATAATTACTATAACAAATATTATACATTACAGAGTTTGCACATGTATTTAAAGAATCTCCAGATAATATTACTGTTCAAGAAGATGAAGTTGCAAGATTGTTTTGCTTGATAGATAGTGTTCCTTTCCCTCCCAATATTACGTGGCAGCATAATGAAACATTATTATTTTGTCATAACGAATCAAAATATTTTATGATACCACTAGATATTCTGTATATAAGTGCAATGAAACTGTCAGATGCTGGCTCATACAGGTATATAAATAATTTTTAATTTCTCTTTCTTTCTGTCTATTATTTTTATATTTTTATATTTTAAACTAAATAAATAAACATTATGTTGTATTCCAGGTGCATAGTCAAAAATGAATTTTTTTAAAATGCCAAAAAGAGCAGAGAAGCAAAACTAACAGTTATTTCAAGAACAGATGGTAACACATCGCATACTCCATCATCCTTCTTTCCACAGACTTTGCATAATCATTGGCTACTCAATAGATCAAATCTTAATCTGGCATATACTGCATCCGGTTATTCGTCACCATTCATGATATGGTCATTTATTCCTCGTTATATAGGTAAAGAATGAAAAAATCAAACTTGTGCATATTTAAGTATTAAACAAAATTTAATACATTTGATTGTGTTTCCAGATAATGTTACACACAACCTCGCATTCTTTTTAATTCTACTAATGACATTGCTATACTGTCACAAATGTAAATGTTTCCAATGCTGGTCTACTCGTGTTCTTCAAAAAATATTATCATCAATGATTTAGAAATACAAATGGATATGATTAATTTGATGAAATATATAAATATTTGTGAGATATATTTGTGAGATATATTTGTGAGATACCAATAATACGTCAATATGCCACGCAAAATTGCCGTGCCACCAGAAGAAAGTATCCAAGTTGTCAAGAAGTTTATGCATCATTTTGAAACTGATCCTTTACCGGCCTGGTCAGCCAAAGTATGGAAGGAAATGTCTATTGCATTAGGCGGAAAATGGAGTTTTGCAGCTTGTTACACAAATGTGCGCAACGACAGAAACTCCATCCTGAGTATAGCCAGACGGGAAATGGGTATAATCGTTTCGCCGAAATTCGATCAGAACAATAATTCGAGTTTAGCAGAATCTATAATAAGTGTTGAAAATTCTGACAGAGATGAGTCATATTCTGAATCATATAATGACACAGAATTGGATATATTCGATTTGGTTCTTACAGAACAACAATGGAATGAGATCAAGCCTGATATTAAGCGAGAGGCAGAGGGCAATTCGAGAGTACAGTTAAAGCCAGGAATATGGACAAATGAAATTGCCATCTCCTTTTTCCAACAATATCGACTTCCATGCGCATTTGTTTTCAAGAGAGCGGAAGTAACCCTATCTGAAAACGACATGATATACACAATAAAAATAACGGGATCATGTAAGTCTAAGAAGTGTCATAATATTTTTCGAGGATACGCTCAAAAACGAATTGGAGTTGACGGTTTAACCATTCAGATCCAAACACGGGACACTCGTACTGAAAATCACGAGCCAGTTAAACGTCCTTTAAACGGCAAACGACGAAGAGAATTACAAAAAGATATGAGAGCAGAAGGATGTTCTGAATGGCGAAAAAGACAGGCAAGGGAGATCATGTGGCCTGGCGAAACCGAACCACCGATTTTGCCCAATGGCGATGTACTTCGGCAAGCGCGTAAAGAAGGAGTTGATGCAGAACTCGGAATACAAGAAAATGATGGACGAGATTTCGTTCGAGCGATTGAGGAAATGTCATTGAAACCCGAATTCGCTGGATTAATACACGATGTTGGATTGCTGCCATTTCATATTTGCTATAGCACTTAAGCCCAATTGCATGCATACAAAGAATACTGTC
Organism: Formica aserva; assembly: GCA_037039905.1. NCBI lineage: Eukaryota > Metazoa > Arthropoda > Insecta > Hymenoptera > Formicidae > Formica > Formica aserva. Next base: position 9,783 of record JAXRKO010000529.1, read on the forward strand.
GCTTGAACGAGAAATCAGTTATAAGTCTCGATTCGACAGGAAGTGTCGTACGAAGATTAGACCGTAGGGGTCAGAAGTCTGGTCACATTTTCTTATACGCGATTGTAATCAATTTCGACAATACGACAATTTCTGTTCATCAAATGCTATCGGAGAAACATACTACTGAATTTATTGAGCTTTGGTTGAGACAATGGCAACGAAGCGGTGCCCCTAAACCTAAACAAGTTGTTTGTGATTTTTCGCGAGCGCTTTTGTGTGGCGTTAGTCTTGCCTTCAATAATCAGACTGTTAAGTCATATATTGATGATTTATTCAACATAATATCAAGATCTTTGGGATTTATAAAAAAACCGGACACGATAATTCGAGTGGACGTAGCTCATTTGATTGCTGCCGTGTGCCGTTGGAACTGCTGGAAGTCTGTTCGTCACATTTGTATTAAAGAATTCTTTGTTCGCTGCATCGCATTGATGGTGGAATGTGTAATGTTTTCTGACTTTGAAAAAATTTTCTATCTTACCTGTGTTGTGGGTTTGCAAATCCATCAAGATGTTGAAATTGATTATTCGGAGATACTAACAGCAAAAGATGCAAGAAAAAAACTAGAAGAAGAGATTGCTGTTCGTGGTATAAAAGAGTTCGATATACAAAATGCTACTGACGAGCTTGAAGATCTAAAAGCCCAAGTCATGACCGAATATAATGAATTAGACCAAAACAGCACTAGAATCGGTGACTGGGTCGATAGACATGTTACAAGGGCCAAGAAAGTACAACGTGTCGGTGAAGAGTTAAACCCCTTTTTCTTACCTGAGTTCGTTAATATGCTTTCGTCGCGCGCTAAAGAATTTCCCTTGTGGACCAACGTTGGTATGGATTTCGGAACAGCACATGCAACTTCAAGTTACGTAGAAAGTTATTTTAACGACATTAAAACCCGAGTTTTGAAAAAAGGACCGATGCGAGTCGATAAATTCTTAATAATGCATGCACGTGACATCCACGGTGCAACTTTGCTTTTCTCATCGCGTATGATAAATTTCAACGCTGAACGATTTGCACAAAGCGCCGCTCCAATAGAAAAAGAAAGAAAAAGCAAAATGAACGAGCATCATGGCAAATTAGCAATGAATGTCGAGGAAGGCACAAAAATTAAATTATCTGTGCAGTCAACAAAACTAAGAACAGATGTTAACAACAATAAAAACTTGAATAACAATGGAAAGAAAACGTACTTCGATCAATCATCATCGAGCAACCAGCGAAACAATTTTGATATGTCATCCGGACAATCTGTTAAATTAAAGATGGAATGCAAACATGAAGGTTTATTATGCTCCAATGAAATACCAACAAACGATATCAAATGTTATTCTTGTGATTCAAATTTGTTCGCTACGGAAAATTGGCGAGAAAACTGTGAAGTAGATGAGTTTGTTTCTGATCATTTATTGGAACCTAATCTCAAAAACGTTTCATATTTTATTGAAGTGGTATCGAATGATAACGAAGTTTGCCACGATTCAGACTTACTGGCTGTAGAGAATTGGCGTGGAAAAGTTCAAGTGAATGATAATTTAGATTATCACGATCTTCACGACCTCAACATGGAAATTTCGAATGATTACAATGTTTATGAAAACGCGCACAAGTTGCCCAGAGAACTTGAGATCACGAATAAGAATGTCATTTCAATGAATGCATCTTTCCTAGATCATTCCTATTCATCGATGAGTACATTGAAAACCGATTTAGCCGGTTCGAATTCGAATGAAGAATCAGATTCCATTCCATCTACACATCTCGTCTCGAAATCAAACAAACCACTTGAAGTTTGTCAAAATGAAAAAAAGAAAATAAGTAAATATTTTAAGGCGTATCCCGAAATTCGGCAAAGAAATGCTCTCGTCGGACAAAAGAAAAAATCGACTCTCCTACCGCATGGTTCGCTTCGTCCACCGATCAAAATAAAGGACAATAAAGGACAAACAAAATCATATTCCATAACAAATACGTGTGCTTTTGATTCCATAGTACATGTGCTCATGACAGGAGCAATCGACAACGTTAATTATTGTATCTACCTCAAAGCATCGAGCAACCCAACACTGCGACTTGTATACGATTTAATTCATAAAGGATTGACGCAAAACGTGCTTCGCCAGAGAGTTTCAATACTCAAAACGTACTACACTTGTAAACCCCAAGTACAAACACATCTCAGGGTGGTATCTTACAACATTGATGCACTTGACAATATTGCTAATGTTGTAAAAAAGGTTTTAGCCACGGAGCCCAGTGTAATAAACACAATAAAATGCAACAGCTGTAACGATAGAACATATCCAACGATTGTACTAGAGCCGAACCATGCAATTATTGGAAAAGAAGGCTTTGGCTCTTTGGAGAAATCATTAGGCTTTCGATCCCTGATTTATCAAGTACGTTGTGGAGATCCATGCTTAGGAAAGTACACATGGTTCAAGGAATTAAGAAAACATATTTTTATTGAGCTTGATATACGTCCGGACATTCGGTACCTGACGGGATTGACCTGCAGAATAGAGCAAATGCCGACAACACTTCATTTGCAATACAACGAAGAGACAAATTTCGAGTACAGGTGAGCACAATGATTTATTTTAAATTTCCAGATATATAATTTTTAATTGGATAAAAAATTGATTAATAATTATTGCTTTCAGCTTGTCTGGAATAGTGGCATATATATCGGGGCACTACATTTCATTCTGCCGGCGTTCCAGCGGAGTTTGGGAAAAATACGATGACTTGCAAAAGGAGGTCATCAAGTGTGCGGCAAAAGATATTATAAATCCGCATCTTGCGGTATATATACAAATATAAAGATAATATAAAAATTGAAAATATATATATGTATATTTTCAATTTATATACATATATATATGTATATATATATATATATATATATATATATACAAATATAAAGATAATATAAAAATTGAATATATATATATGTATATTTTCAATTTATATACATATATATACATGTGTGTATATATATATATATATATATATATATATACACAAATATGAAGATAATATAAAAATTGAAAATATATATATGTATATTTTCAATTTATATACATATACATATACATACATACATACATATATATATATATATATATGTATGTATGTATATGTATATGTATATAAATTGAAAATATACATATATATATATTTTCAATTTTTATATTATCATTATATTTGTATCTACACCACAAAATGCGGATTTACAACATTGGATAAAGATTTATATCGTATTATTTTCGTGCGCTATCATGAGATCGCTCGTGTGAATGGCCGCAAATTTTATTATATGGACTTCCTCTAAACTTATAACTTATAAAAAAGCATGTAAAAAAAGGGGCCGCGTTGGAGCATAAGTTTATCTAACGTTTCGTTGTAATGATTACAATTAACAAGTGTCATTGAATGCTGATATTTATTTCAATCTTTTACCCGACGCACTCTATATCCATATATAGAGAGAAGACGTCGCGATTTGTTCTTTCTCTCTTTTTCTTTTGATGTTACAAGAAAAATTAGCTTCAATTAATCGAAATGTAACTGTTCTTGCGAATAGTGTCACGTTACGTGATGTGAACCAAAGTAGCGACTGTGTCGAGGAAGGGATAAGGGATATTCGAATAATGAATCGAATAATGTGATAGAACATATAAATTATAATTTAACTAATTTCTGTATGCGCTTGTTGTGTTTTTTTTCTTACTTCCGTAAGAATGAGTTTATTTTTTTCAGTTGTAAATACTGTAAATATTGTTAGAATTAAGAAGGTCGCAAAAATGGTAAACTATTTTATTACATATGTGTAATATATACATACATATATAATAGAATTTGATTACAAGGTATATGTATATAAATTGAAAATATATATATATATTTTTTTCAATTTTTATACTATCTTTATATTTGTATGTATATCACAAAATGTGGATTTATAATATTGGATAAAGAATTATATCGTATTATTTTCGTGCGCTATTATGAGATTGCTCGTGTGAATGGCCGTAAATTTTACTATATGGACTTTACTGCAAACTTATAACTTATAAAAAAGCATGTAAAGAAGGGGCCGCATTGGAGCATAAGTTTATCCAACGTTTCGTTGTAATGATTACAATTAACAAGCGTCATTGGATGCTGATATTCATTTCAATTTTTTACCCGACCGACTCTATATATATATATATATATATATATATATATATATATATATATATATATAAAAAGAGAAGACTCGTCGCGATTTGTTCTTTCTCTCTTTTTCTTTTGATGTTACAAGAAAAATTAGCTTCAATTAATCGAAATGTAACTGTTCTTGCGAATAGTGTCACGTTACGTGATGTAAACCAAAGTAGCGACTGTGTCGAGGAAGGGATAAGGGATATTCGAATAATGAATCGAATAATGTGATAGAACATATAAATTATAATTTAACTAATTTCTGTATGCGCTTGTTGTGTTTTTTTTCTTACTTCCGTAAGAATGAGTTTATTTTTTTCAGTTGTAAATACTGTAAATATTGTTAGAATTAAGAAGGTCGCAAAAATGATAAACTATTTTATTACATATGTGTAATATATACATACATATATAATAGAATTTGATTACAAGATATATGTATATAAATTGAAAATATATATATATATATTTTTTTCAATTTTTATACTATCTTTATATTTGTATGTATATCACAAAATATGGATTTATAATATTGGATAAAGAATTATATCGTATTATTTTCGTGCGCTATTATGAGATTGCTCGTGTGAATGGCCGTAAATTTTACTATATGGACTTTACTGTAAACCTATAACTTATAAAAAAGCATGTAAAGAAGGGGCCGCATTGGAGCATAAGTTTATCCAACGTTTCGTTGTAATGATTACAATTAACAAGCGTCATTGGATGCTGATATTCATCTCAATTTTTTACCCGACCGACTCTATATATATATACATATATATATATATATATATATATATATATATATATATATATATAAAGAGAGAAGACTCGTCGCGATTTGTTCTTTCTCTCTTTTTCTTTTGATGTTACAAGAAAAATTAGCTTCAATTAATCGAAATGTAACTGTTCTTGCGAATAATGTCACATTACATGATGTAAACCAAAGTAGCGGCTGTGTCGAGGAGGAGATAAGGGATATTCGAATAATGAATCAAATAATATGATAGAATACGTAAATTATAATTTAACTAATCTCTGTACCGCGCTTATTGTGTTTTTTTCTTACTTCCGTAAGAATGAGTTTTTTCAGAATCCATATGTGTATTAAATAAATATGTTGAGTAATATTTATGGTAATTTGCTTCTAACAGTAATAATTAAAAGATACAAATTTGTTGAACCTATTCTATTGTATTAATCCAATCTTATTGTGGCAATACTACATCGTTTTTCAGTATTATATAAGTATTGTATACTTTTTTATTCAAATATATTGTGAAATCAGTATACGTTCAATTTTCTTTCTTTACCTTTCACGACAAGGAGAAAAGTGCATTTTTATTTTGCATTAAGCGAGATGCGAATCTCGATTATATAATGTATTTTATTTTTATATTAAAATTAAGCTCTTGTGTGTAATTGAGATAGTCTATAGATATATATAGGAAAGACATCTCGTAATTAAGTATTTAATATTTAATTGAAGGGTAATTTTATATTTATGTATAGATCAATCATATACTTTGAGGACGATTTTAGAAAATCAGAATGATGAAAGAAATATTTTCACCACACTATTGATTGACGACATGCAATACAGTAGCGATTTTGACGACATTAAACAAATACTGTAAATTTAATTTATATCTTAACAAAGACATATTAATTTGGTATATTTATGCGGACTAAAGCTATAATCTAGCTATAAATCTAGCTATAAGTCGCGTAAAATACAGTAATCCTTGATTAATCATAATCGAATGTGAAATAATAATCGAGTATAATTATATAATTATAATTCTTATAATTTCTTACGTCTATTGTACCAATTTGTATTACATCCGGCCTAAATTACCATATTCTAATATATGTATATGCATTATGTAAGATGATACATAATAAATGTAAACCTTCAGCATAATTATTAAATATATAATTATTATATAAATATAAGATATAAGATTATATATATTTCCTTAAAAAATGTATTCATATGTACAGTCATATATACAATATAACTATAAAGTTAATAAATTGATTAAGAACAAAATATATGATTTCTCTATTATGATACAGATAATATACAATATACTGCATTTAAGTATGACGCTAAAGCACTGTCTTCTGATGTATTAATTAATTGAATAGCAATGCACATGTTTACTTAATCTTCTAACATTGCAAGTTAATGAATGAGCGTTGGTCATTCCACTACAGATCACAAGATTCTATTAGCGGAGACTATAATATTTAACTCTCGCTTAAAAGATTCTCATGCTTTGTAAATGGATTCTTTTCTGACATTTGATGCAAGTTAGAGTTCTAGAGAGCTAGGGATCTATAATTTGCAAATTAGTACTCATCTATTACTTTCGCCTGCTTAAAATCAAAATAAAACATGATATAATATTAATAGCATAATATTAAGATTACATTTTTGTTTATACAACAGTCTTAAAGTATAATTGTTTGAAAACATGCTAAAGCACTGTCTTCCCTGATGTATTAACTAACTGAATAACAATGCACATGTTTACTTAATCTTCTAACATTGCAAGTTAATGAATGAGCATTGGTCGTTCCACTACAGATCACAAGATTCTATTAGCGGAGACTATAATATATAGCTCTCGCTTAAAAGATTCTCGTGCTTTGTAAATGGATTCCTGACAATCGATGTAATCCACTGGTTTGCAAATTAGTATCTATCTACTACTTCCTTCTGCTTAAAATAAAAATAAATATGATATAATGTTAATAGGCAGCATAATATCGTTTGTACAGCAATCTTACCAGTATAATTGTCATCATTACAATTTTCATAGTCTTCCTTTAGGTTGAATAAACTCACAATACGTCAAAACATTATTTCATATTGTAGTTGTACAATAGTTATCCCAGCACTGGTACATGTTGCGTACACAAATACACTATTTGTAGCGTACAAATCCCGCTGTTAATAAAAGAGATTAATTAATTTCTTGACAATTATTAAGCTTATGTTACATATACATACTCTTGTATTATAAAGATATAATAAAAACTACTCACCTTTAATTGTAATGTGTCTTATTACATATATCTAAGAACTTGTCCCACATTGCTAAAGTACCCAAGCTCTTTCATATTAGCAAAAAATATTTATTCAATGGCACTTCGTAGGATGAGCAAAATCTCGAAAATTTATAGATATGTTTTATACTAAAATATGATAATAAGATATTAAGACAGTGACATATGAGAGGTTAGGATATCTCTCGTATGTACAGTAGGCAATGTAGAAAACTATTAGAATATCCTTATTATTTATATACAGATTACTTGTTGCATACCTGTATTTTTCATACTGTCCGTAAACAATTAATAGTTGTACTATATTCCTTTGCACTTAAAATTTCACGTATATGTCATACGAAATACTCCATACGGTTCCACTCCCCCCCCCCGCCAAGCACCTTGTCCACCAGAGTGCATTAGTTTTTTTTATTTTTCAAGGCAAATATGAACCAACAAACGTTTTAATTAGTTTTTTCGTGACCAACAAACGATTACGCATTGATTGAACTAAATTTGAAACAAAAATAATATCTTTCCGGCTAACTTCACACAAAATTTTGTTTTTGTGTTTTCAAAAAAAATATTAACCAACAAACGTTGTAATTAGGCCAACAATCACCAACAAACGACCAACAAACGATCCATAAAAAAAAAAATTATAAAAATGAATGTTGACCGGCTAACTTTATTGAGCTCAAAATCGGACGTATCGTGATTTATTTGTCGAAATAAAGTGGAATAAATGCGAGAGAATACGGGACATTCATTCGTGTAATTTTATTAGACGAATGTGATTTTAGGAATTGATGTAAGTTGGAATTGTGACATATTACAGGTTAATGATTCACTCGAGAATCAATTAACATTTCTATTATGCCGGCTTGCTAATCTTTCTAATTAAGAAAGTCTTGACGTGCCGAAAATATGGAAATAATATGCAAAAGAGTAAAAATTTTTGTATTAAACCCATATATTTTACAATAAAAAATACATTTTCTGTGATTAAGCTTTATAAATTGCCGTTTTTTTTAAATGAAATCGGCTTGTTCAATAAATTGCATAAATGATTGTAGGAAATAGTAGCATCGAGTAGCAAAAAGGAAAACAACGTTCGACACGACACATGACAAAAATAAGAATGAATAAAGAAATGCCGTTAAGTGTAGAATGGATGCCACAAAATGCATATGTGCGAAATTCTTTGGATCATTTGCTGCCAGGTGAACGAAATCAACGTAGTTTTGTATTTGTAAAACAGGAAGCAGAATTCTTTGAAAGCACATTGAACTCACAATCTGTCCAAAATACAGTTGTGCATTTGCAAGTTTCATCTAAAGAGAAGGAAGTTAAACAAGAAAACAGCCATTTATTGGTAAGTTTTAATCTTTATATAACTATATGTGTATGTATAATATTTCTAATATGTAAATAGTTAAATTATACTATTTGTTTTCAGTCTTGTCAAGCAGGCTCATTAAATCAGTCGCCCAAAAAATTGACTGAGGGTTCTGATAGATTGTATAATAGAGGTCGCATTGATATAATAGAAATGACAGTAGAACCAACATTTCGCTATAAATATTTCTTTGTTTATGAAAATCAGCCATCCAAGTTTGTTGTACTAAGAGCTCTTTGCAACAATACGGCTGAAGAAGTTGCAAAGAATTTGTTAGATGTATTGGCGATCATAGGGGCACCACAAGTGTTACAGAGTGGTAATGGACGTAAGTTTGCTGAACAAGTTGTACATGAGTTACGTTCACTGTGGAACGATTCCCTCATATTGCATGGGGATGTACCTAAATGTGAAGTTAGCTGCAGGGATTTTAAGAGCTTGCTCGAATCCTGGATGAGAAAGAATCCTACCAAAACCTGGTGCGAAGGACTGAACTTCATACAGATTCTTCACAATTCAACATACCACAGTCAGAATAGTAAAGTTCCATGCGACATATTATTTGGACGAGACGTACGCGAAAACTTTCAAAACTTCGGTATAGAAAAAGATACAGAAAGTCTATGGACAGAGGAAGAATGGATCGAACACTTGTCACATAGAGAAAATAAAGATATAATTGCAACAACAAAAGACACGCAGAAGACATCGAATAGTACCAATGTAATAATTGCTGAATAGTATTGTATTATTATCAATATAACATTATATTCTGATTAGTTATTATTTTGAATGTTTCAGTATTGTGAAGAAAATGATGACGTACAAGATACATGCAGTCAAAAGGCATTTTCGAGAAACAACGACGTAAATGGCTTTAGTTTTGTCAATATAAAGAATGAATCTCTCACGAGCAATGTGCGCGCAACAAATTCAACGAATAAAGGTGAAATAGAAGTAGGAAAAAATGAACTGAAAAACGAGAATATGCAATTTCTCAAGTGCAAATACTGCCAAAAGCAATACATGAAACTGGGACATTTAAAGAATCACATGAGAACTCATAAAACGCAACGGGCTCTCCGATGTAAGCTGTGCAGTAAAACATTCAGTGTTCCAAGATTATATGCGAAGCACATGAAACAGTCGCATGGGCAAGGTAAATTAGCTGACGAGGAAGAGGTGGTACCAGTTAGAAGAAGTACCAGAAGCAATGCCGCTGACGCGGTAACGACTGTATCCAATGAGGAAAGATCCGAGATTCGAGCGGCACATAACGAATTATCCGATGCCGAGACAACAAATGAAAATTGCGACGCATTGCTGGACAATACAAAAAATTCTAATAGCAAGACTGCCAAGATCTCGAGTCATACCGGTAGACGAAAATTGTCTGCGGAGAATCGGGGCGTGTCGAAAACGCAATCCACCTTACAGTGTACATATTGCGAGCAAAAGTTTAGCTTTCCTAGCGTGCTGGAGAGGCACATGCGGTCGCACACAAACGAACGGCCATATGTATGCGACGTGTGCAACAAGAGTTTCAAGCAGCTGGGTCATCTTAGCCAGCACTCGCTGACGCATCACGATTACCGCTCGTTTCAGTGCACGGTGTGCGGCGTAAAATTCGACTCGCTGGACTCGCTGAAGCAACACGCGCATTTGCATAAAGGTAACGCGACAACAACGACGACGACGACGTCTAAGATCCGCGACGTCTATCGTCTGTTTGAATGCGACAACTGCAAGAAGGTGTTCACGACGAAGAGCGTGCTGGAGCGGCATATATTCACGCATACGCAGGAGCGCCAGTACGACTGCAAGGTATGCGGCAAACGTTTCAAGCAAGCCGGCCATGTAAAATCGCACATGCTAGTCCATACGGGCGAGCGCCGCTTCCAGTGCACCGTGTGCTCGAAGCGCTTCAGCTTGTCAAACTCGTTGAAGAAGCACATGTACGTACATAACGGTGAGAAGCCGTATCAATGCGACGTATGCGGCGCGCGTTTCCTGGAGAAGCGCAATCTCAATGGTCATCTGCTGACGCATACCAACGAGCGTCCGTATTGCTGCAAGATTTGCGGCAAACGGTATACTCTGGCAGACACTCTGCGCCGTCACGTGAGCGCCGCGCATGAAGACGGTCGTACTTATCAGTGCGAGATCTGCGCCAAGATGTTCAAGCAGCTAGCGCATCTGTCGGTGCACAAGAAGGTGCACAACGATGAACGGCCGTTCCAGTGTCATTTGTGCGAGAAGAATTTCAAGCACAAGAATGTGCTCAAGTCGCATCTGGCGATCCACGCGAATGTAAGGCCGTTCGAGTGCGATGTATGTAAGGCCACGTTCGTCAGGAAAACGAATCTGCAGACGCACATCTCATCCGCGCACATGAACGAGCGCCCATATGCCTGCACCATTTGTGGCAAGCGTTTCAAGCAAATCAGTCATCTGAACGGCCACGTAGTCGTGCACAGCAATCTGATGCCTTATAAGTGCGACTACTGCGACCGTCGATGTAATCGACTGGACAACCTGAAGAAACACATGCGTCTCCATACAAAAAACAAGGAATGAGAGAAACGTGGAGAATTTTTGGAGAATCAAATTAATCTCTTCTCTCGAGAGACTGGAACGTAGATTGTAGAAAGCTAACGAAAAAAAATTTCATACAAATGAGATTATCATGAGATATCAAATTTCTTTTCTGAGTTAAATCTATATCTTTTAAATGAATATTATATTTACAAGTACTAATATCAAATATGAAACTGTTGAATAAAATTCGCCAAATTATTGGTTCTATACAAGTTCCTCAAAGAAAATAGCGAGATCTCATAAGCTATCGAGACGATTGAAATAATGAAAGATGTTTGCTGTGGATAAATTAAAAAGTACTTTATGTTTTTTTCTTTTATAGAAATGTTATTGCAGTTGTTGTAAAAGATCATTTATATTATAACTGATATTTTAATATCGTTCTAATTATTTTTATAATTAGATTATTCCTAATTACATTTATAATTTTGTTTATACACTTTTTATGGTATATATTTTAGCTAAATAATGGCATATTTTTTAAACATTTTTTTATATGTATTATGTGTGATCGCGCGATATATAATTGTATAATATTTTCTCTTTTGTTCCGATAGTTTATTTTTTATTACATTTTTGACTGATATCTATATTTTAGATTTTATAATACTTGCTTGGTGATATATAAGCTATGAAATTTATATCTATGTAACTATAAAATATCTTTGAAGAAAGATATATGTGTGTGTGTGTGTGTGTGTGTGTGTGTGTGTGTGTGTGTATTTGTGTGCGTGTCTGATGTGAAAATATTTCCTATATATAAGCAAATTTTTACAATATAGACTTTTTTATACACTACATGTATGTACTTAGCAGATATAAAAATATTTAATAGAAAGATTAATTATATGCAATATACAATATAAGTATATCATTTTTTTAAATAAATCATAATAAAAAAAATATTACATTATTCTATCATTATACTAAAGAAACATTTGAGAGAGAGATTTAAGTTAATATTATTATCACAATATAAATATTCTTTCTTTCTCATCGCTCACTAAATAATCTACAAACAGCCATTGCAAATTTTCATGAATTTTTTAAGTAGTTTTGGTATAATATTCTATATATGAAAAGATTTATTTAAAAATAGAATGCTTATCTGTGTGAGAGCAAACTTGATGGAAGGTGCACAGAATTTTTTGATACAACAAATAGTAACTGACATATGTTCAGAAAATTAAGAAAATTTATCTCAAATTAAATGTATATTAGTGGCTATTGTGCAATGAATAATGAATATGCGAATTGACCTCGTCGCAAAGCCGTTATCAAATAATCAGATATCTCTATATGTCCTCATTATCTCTCGCGTATTGCGCGATATACGTACGCATACATCGCGGTCAATGATCAATTGTGCGTGGTCAGTTCGTCAGCTGGCAGCTCTGTTCCTCAGTTGCTCGTGATGATTATGCGTGATCTGTAGCAGAGAGGCTTCTCTCTGTCTGTAGTTGCACGCGTACAAAAATAAGTTTTCTTCTTCTTCTTCTTCTTCTGTATGGCTGATTAGGCTTCTATACAGAATTTGCCTATACGCCAGTTGGTGTACAATAATAAGTTTCGTATGCAGCATGGGGTACAAGAGGGGGTTAAGATTCGGAACCTTTTTCACCGTGCTGATTGTGCTCGCGGCGATTTATTATCGTAACAACGAGAATGTCCTGCAGAAACGATTGTTGACCCTGTTGCACGGCCTCGAGAAACTGGAGAACAAGCACGTTATCACTAGGAAGCCAAAAGTCGCTATAGGTTATGGCGTGTGCACTGACGTCTTCGTCGACGCGAAACACCTGTTAAAATATTCGAACGAGGTCGGACGGCCTGAACACTTTGACGAGATCAACACCGAGCTCGAATTGCTCAAGAGCTTCGCCTATTACTTTCGCCATGGAGCTGCGGCCGAGTAAGTTCTGTCCTGAGAGTTCCAGTTCATTTTTACAGTGCCATATTCTACATATAAAAAATATATAAGCATATTAAAATCATGTATTTAATAATTTAGTATATTAATTATTAAAATATGTCTTGATATTATTTAAAATATATCAATTAAATATATACTTAGAGATAGGAATTAATTGTAATTAATTGGAGAAAAAATGTAGATTGCTATAGAGCAGTTGTTGGTTGAATGAAATCAATCTAAGCTTATTTTAAACTCATTTTGTTAAATAAGTGTGTAAATGTAGTTTAGTTTTTGGGCAACCATATATATGTGTTCTCAATTATTTAAAATCAGAAGACAATTGCTTCAAAGGAGAGGTTTTTTTTTTGCGTTAGTCATAAATCATTACATTATACATTGCATGCTATTATAATCCTTGATATCTTGCTAAAGATGACAAAAACCTTTTTTTGCAGGCGTTACATGGCGAATAGAACTTTATTCGATGAACTGGTTTCGAAGGCGCGTTCATTTTCTTCGTCTTACTCGACAATTGGAGGAAATGCTGCAGTTATGGGGATGCGATTCGCGCGAGAGGGATGCGATGTGACTCTTGCGGCTAAGCTGACCAAGTCATTACATCAGATGATTCCACAGATGATAAATGTCGTAGGTGGCGAGGTAAAACGCGATGACATTCACCTCATTTTGGAATATAAGCATGGCGAGGTGTGGGGTCCTTATTCTAGCGCTAGAGCAAACAGGTATGTATTGATGGATGAAATATATACAATTGGGTAAATTATACAGAATAACGCAATCTATTTTTTATGTGCTTTTTCTTAGATATATTATCCACAACGATATGAATAATCCAACGATCAGCTCATTCGATGCCTTTGACAAAGTCCTGAGGACCTATGATCCCGATTTACTAGTAGTCAGTGGCCTCCAAATGATGGACAATTATCCGTTTCAAGAAGGTAATTTTTCTATCGCTAAAATTTCTTTTCTGTCCACGAGTCTCTATTAAATCAACAAGTTTCATGTTGCGGAATTGCGTACTTTACAGATAAACGGAAGAATCTGCTGCTGAAAGTGAAGAAACAAATGTTGGAACGGTCGAGTTCTACCAAAATTCACTTTGAAATGGCTTCATTCGCCGAAGATAAATTGCTCTTCGAGCTATGCGATTTAGTGGTTCCGTTCGCCGATAGTTTGGGAATGAACGAGCAAGAAATAGCGAATTTGTATAATACTATGTATTACGGCAACATTTCACTGGTCGCCGATTCGACTCCGCGAGTCGCGACGGTGTTGGATCAGATGAGAACATTATTTAAACTCATACGCTTAAGAGGCAAGTCGATCACGGACGCTAGGGAGCTCACAAGGATTCACGTGCACACGCTGGCGTATCAAGCTATATTCACCGTCAAGAATTCCATCTGGAAAAATACAATGGCCGCTGCGGCCAAGGCATCGCTGACTGCACATAGACATGTATGCGCATCAAGTAACGTAAGTATCATTCAGAATTTACATAAATATGAAGCGAAATATGATTTATAGAAACTATTTGTAAATATTTAATGTTCATCTAGATTATAAAGTTATAGATACCAAATCCGCAACTTTCTCTTTCGAAAAAGATTAGAAATCGTGTTGTTAGGCATTTATAGCATTTATACTTAAAGTATGTCACGTTTATATCAGGATTATCCTATGTCAGATGGTTTTAAAATACTTTCATCTTGATACAGGTCGATGTGAAGAAAGCGACGCTGATCATGGACGATAGTTTCTCGACGTCTATTGTTGACGGTACGCGAATATTATTGAACATCGACAAACCAGTATCTTGTTGGGACGAAATACTGAAAACGGAGCAGGAGAATATTTCTATGCAGGTATGTGTCGCACCCGTATTGGTTTGCACAGAAGCTAGTCAGACGGCTGGTGGCGGGGACAATATTTCCAGCGCAGGCCTAGTACTTCAGATCTGAAATACAGATTCATCGGGTACAACGTGATCGTTTAAGTATACTGTATTACGAATCATATTCCTCCTTTCCCATCGCGTATACGTAAATGCGCGAATCAAAATCTTAAAGTAGACCTTTACTCACGTCTGTAGCATGCGGAAATCGTGCAAACGATTGACACTTATTCCACAATAGTTTTTACATTCCACACGACTGGAAATTAGAGACTGGACACACATATGACTTGTTATACATTATTGAAGGATGTAAAACACTATTTATATTACATAGAATTAAATAATTCTATGCACTTGTATGTGCATTTTACTATGATACTCTGCCTATTACAATTAACAACAGCGATTTTGGTACTAACGTCAATGACTATGAACATTACATTGTTACTCTCGCATTTGTAAACTAATTTTAATCGAAAGAAATTTATATATATTCCAGTATTGTACACAATTATATTATATAAGCTAATTGTAGTACATTGTGGTAGATTAAATGTTTTCATAAAAATACAATTAATAAGACGATCATTGTTGAAATTTTTGAAAGTACTAAAAATTCGGGATAGAAATGGATATTTAATAATTTAGTGGCATGTGACATGTATTTCGATAGTTTCAACAATTACGCATCAATAGAGATTCTTAGGTGCGATATATTGTGACTTTAAAAAAAAACGAAGGCGATGTGATATTATCTTAAGGAACCGATTGTAAGATTAACGTAAGAATTTTAAAAGAAAATCTAAAGAGAGTAACGAAGAGATTGGAAGTAATTATTTATAAAAAGAATGTTTAATTTCAAAAAATGTTGTATGTACCACCAATAACTTTACATTCCAATATTCAAAAGTCTTTATTAGCGAATTCAATCCGCACTAGTGCATACTAAAAGCTACTATATTTGAAGTATCAAGATTCAATGGCATAATATAAACATGATAAAATTATATATATTTTAGTAATTGCGAGTGTAATAATTATATTATTATTGAATTTTAATTATTCAAAATTTTTATGTTATCTTTTTATATTTAATTTATATTTTTATAAGGTAACTTCAAATGTAACAGTCTTTAACGTGGTGTAGTGCGGTCAATTCGTTTATATGAGTTTTGATATAAAAATCTCAATTGACGTGTCAACAAAGTTTGTTTTATGTTTGGAGTTGTATTATATATATATGGCGCAAACTTGAAAGTTACCAATTTGCAAATATTAAAGAATAATATTTAATACATATTGATACACGATGTATGACATTGTGTGTTCTTTTTATTAATATTACACTTTTCGTCCTTTGATGTACATAACGCATTGATAACATCCGATAACGCTAGATTGTCCAGATTACTTGCAGATTTTCAACGAGTATTTTTTGTAATACACTTTGTTAATATACGATTGAAACTTAAGACGGCAATCATATATTAATTGTTGCTAATGTTTGCTGATATTAACATTAATTGTGTCATAATGTATTATGAATATAAAAAAAAAAAGAAAAAAAAATACATGGAACATGTTACAAGACGGAAAAAAATCTTGAGATACTAACGAGATAACAAATATTACTATCTAATGGGCAATATCCGTTTTGCTGCATATCGTTAAGTAATCTTTACAGACCGTGCACATCACTTGTACTTACAGTATTTCAGGACCATTTTTTTTGTAGCTATTTTTCTTTCCTTTTTTCTTTCTTTTTTTCTTTACTTTTTTATCACATATTTGTTTTTTAAGATAGTTACGTAATTGATAGTTACTGATGAAGTACTTATCACACGACATGTCGAGATGAGTGAGAAATGACGGATCAACGATAAACGGACCTACTCTTTCTAATGCAGAATAGGAAATCTTCATGCGTGTAAATTATTAGCAAGAGTCTTTTCATTAATACAAATCTCGTGGATCAATCTTCTCTACCACCAGTGTGGAAATCTTCGCGAGTAATTTATAGGATCGTATCTCCCTCGTCGATGCCCAACATGCGAAGATCATCAGGCCCGGGTTGAGTATCTGCCTCCGTTTCCGCCTCCTGCATAATTTCGGGTGGTGGTTGATCCATGTATTCAGGTCCATATCCAACGCAACCCAACATACTGTACATCGATGAATACATAAGACTAGACTCCTGCTGATTCTGCTGCTGCTGATGCTGCTGTTTGCTCTCCGCTGTCTCCTCTTTAGGGAAAATTATGTTTAGAGCCTCCTGCAGATCATCCGGCAGCGGAATGCTCGGATCCGCCGGACGCTTCTCCGATGGCTCCGGTATATCAGATACATCGGAGTGCGGCGGCGCAACCGTTACGCTCGAATCCATTGACGACGGTAATGGCGGCGGCGGTGGAGGTGGATTCTGCGGATGGTTTTGCACGAAACCCGCGGCGTTCGGTATCGGTGGCGGCTGAGTAGTCATGAAGGCAGCAGGCGGCGGTACAGCCTGACGAGGAGGAAACCTCGGTGGTGCCTGAACAAACGGCGGTGGATTTGACATGAACGGCGGGGGCGGTCGAGTCGGTGTAAATTGTGGTGGTGTAGTTTGCACCGGTGCCGGCGGCGGTCTATTATGCACGGCTGATTGTTGTTGCTGATTTGGCGTGAAGCTGGGCGGTGGTCTATTTAATGGCGGTGGTGGATGCGGGGGTAGCGGCAGTTTTGACACGCTCGACGTTTGCTGTTGTTTTTGTTGTTCCACTATCGGCTGTTCCTCTATAACCGTCTCCTCGGACTGATCATCTATCTCCATGTCCACCACTTGTGGTGTAGGTTTGCTCTCGTTTAACACGGGCGGCGGAGGTGCCACTAAGATTTTCATAGGCTGGTTAATAATAGTCTTGTTTGAAATCGCTGCGCTGCCGTTATTATTCAAATTCAGCGGAGTGGCTAGCTTGGTGATATGTACAACACCTGGCGGATTGATGATTTCGTTGGGCACCTTTGGCGTATCCTCAAACTTGCTCTGTTGATAGGGCAACGGAGTAATGTCTTTCTCCGGCAACTTGGGCTCCTCGGCCTTCTTCTTGAACAAGGGTAACCTGCCGATGAAGGGTAACTTGCCCTTGGCCGCCACCTGCGGCGCGGATTTCTTGCTCAGAACGTTGCCTTTTTTCGATTTGGACTCGCTCGATTTCTTTTCAAACTTGGATTCGTCATTCGATGAATTGTCATCTCCCCGTCTGTCCTTGCTGTACTTGTCATAATTCCTCTTCGGGCTATTGTCGCGCCAATTTCTATCACGTCTCGGAGAATCGTTGCTATCTCTGTCCCTGTCTCTCTTTCGACGATCGTCATAGTAATCGCGATCCCGATCTCTTTCTCTATCCCTGTCACGATCCCTGTCCCGCCGGCTTCTTCTCTCGTATCTGCTGCTGTACTTGCGATCGCGATCGTCCTTGTAGCGATCTCTGTCGCGATCCCTCTCATCTTCTTTGTCCACTGATTTACTTTCAGGCGGCTTCACCGTCATATTTACTTGTTGCTTCGTCCAGAATCCCATATGTGGCTTCGGCATCTCCTCCGGTTTCGGCAGCTCGATTGGCTTATTTGTGATTGGTTGCTGCGATTGCTTTTCCTCTTCCTTCTTTATCCAGAATGGTTTAGGCGGTTCCTTCGGTCCCCAAGCCTCCAAGTCCTCAGATTTCTTCGAATAGCTCTCCTGCTGTAGATCTTCCTCTTCTTCTATCGTTTTCTCTTGATTTACTTTGCGACTCTTCATCTCTTCTTCCTGCTTGGCTTTCAGTTTATCCCTGATCGAATTCAAAAGCTGCCTATCATCCGCATCTGACGGATGTTGTTCGGGCAGCGGTGATTGATTCATCTGCGGTACCTTCGACCAATTGTGCCCCTTCAATTTTAAACGCTGATAATCTATTTCCTCATTAAGGATTGCCTGTGTCGAAGCCTTCATCTTGTTTCGCATCGCCACGCGTATACTCTTGGTGGTATCCTGATCGGATTCAGTATCTGAGTTCTCTGACTCGCTAGACGTATCACTAGCACTGCTTCTGTTTCTACGTTTCTTGGCCTTCTTCGACTTTTTCTTGTTCTTTTTAGACTTCTTCGATTTTGCCGGTGGATCATCGTCTTTCTGTTTTTGCAACTCCAATTGTATTTGCTTATGCTTTTCTTCAGAGAATGCCTTCTCTCGATCAGCCATCCAATCAGTTTCCCAATGCGGATTTTGCTCCACGAAACGCTAAACAGTACATTATTCAAATAAATTATTTGTATCAAATATGTCGTGTTGGTGCAAGATCTATCTCTCAACTTCTTATTAAATTTTAAATTATTAACTCTTTTAGATGACTACCTTGATTAAAAGAATTATTTCGAGAATAATTTGTAATTATAATTTTATTTAAATTTTATTTTATTAATATGATGATCTTTTACCAACCCTTGATATTGTATTGTTCAAATATCATATGTTTAGATCACTTACGGAAAAGTTTTCAGAGTGACGTTTAGACTTCAGGTGTAGACTGGCACAATGAAGATCTCCTATCCAGGATTCGCAGAGTTTGCAATACCAAGCTGTTGATGCACTGAAGAATTGTAGCCCTATAATCAAATATTCCAACAGTTAGCATTATTTAAGCTTTGAAGCAGGTAAGCATTGTAAGTTCATAAAGAATGACCTTATATTCTGCCACGAAACATTCATGTCACTGAAAACAAAAATAATATATTAAAAGATGTGTTCGATAAAAAGTACAGATTATATTAAATTTCTTTAGTCCCACGATGATCTGTGGAAAAACAGAAGGAAGGAAGAAAAAATCAGTTTTATTTCTCTCACAAAAATATTATCTACATTATACAAATAATAATGCATATAAGTATATATAGTTAGATAAATTAATGTACATTATATTTTCATATGAATATACTGCAATAATTGTTTTCAATCCGATTCCCAAAATTTAAAGTGTTCGTTTACTGTTGAATAATTTTTTTTCTACTATATGATAACTGTATTGACATAGTTTATGTCTAAAAGATCACTTGCAGTATATTTTACAAACAGTTGATACAATTTGTTGCATAAATAAATTAATATAATATTGAAAAAAGATAATACACATCTTTTCAATATAAATCATAGTGATAGATTTTTCTTCGCATAACTTCACCAAAACTTACACATACATGTATATATATCTCAGTTATATAAGCAACAACACAAAATACTTTATATATATTATCTTATATGTCATTACTTTTTCCTGAGTAATGCACTCCACTATAAGATCTTGATATATATAGATCTAGTCCTGAAGATAGTTGCGAACATACCTAAATTGTGTAAAATATAGTTGCGAAAAATAAAATTAGAGACATGTGGTGACACAATAAAGTGACATTGACTGAAAGTCGCTCGGAAAGTGTGCTTCTTGAATCCAGCTAAAATCCAATGCATCGCTGTGGTGTTTGCGATGTTGCTAGAAAATTTGCTGCCGACAAAACGGTTGATAGACTTTTATACAATATGTTTTTCACACATATTGTATAACATAAATTAAAATTATTGGCTTTAACGTTTTCGACAACATCACATGTTCGAGGATATCGCGAAAGTTCTAACTTACTTAGGGCAAACAAATTTTCAAACAACTCATGATTGTGTTGATTTCTTCAATACATACCGAACACCACAGTTATTCTGTGCACAAGCTACGGAATTATATTCTATTAGTAATTGTCCACTGTAATTGATCTTACCTTTGATAGGTGTTCTTTTCGTCGGCAGTCCAGGATAATAGGGTACTTCTTTTTCTGTTCCTTCAGCATTTCGCTCATGCCATGGCATATCAACAATCTTGCGTTCCTATTATATAGAATAGAATATAAATAGTAAAAACGGGCTTGATATCTAGATGCAAGAAACTCGGTACTGGTTCTTTTCTTTTATAAATATTGATATATATATATATGGTACATAAAAAATTACAGTATGTACCAAGTACCTGCTTGTTGTGATCATTACTGTGTAATATATCATCCAGTTACAAATATAGTTTGAACTACAAATATATACACAGCTTTAATTAAATCCATTTTTGTTCTTTCATTATATAAAAAGAAATATGTACATATTTTTTTCTTCTACCTGTTCTAGTAACAAGTATTATTCATAAAAGAACCTCTAAATTTATTTTCTCCAACATTCAAATATTTCAAGAATGTATTCTGTTTTATGTTACGCGATTGTTATTACTAAAAAATACTACTTACTAAACAAGCCTCTTTGTGCTCATTGCTATGTAGATGATTTAAATATTCCTTTGCTGTCTTAGGAAAGATATCGCAGACTTTACACCAATGCATTTCGGGATCGTAGTGAACGAAATTGTACATTGGCTTATCCTCTGATGATCTTCTCTCCCTAATATCTCTTTCCGCTTTGGACTCCTTATCTGTATCGGAAGCCGACGATCTATCAGGCGAAGGAGACTTTCCTTTCGGAAAATCTTCTTTCGGGCTTCTCGAACGCTTACTTAATTCTAACTTAAACTTGCTCTTCAGGTCATCCACAGTAACTTCGTCACCAATGATACCAGTGAGCATATCGATGACATTGTGAATAGATTTCATTTTATTTTGTATCTCGACCTGTACATTTAATTCAGAGATTAATGTTAGCCACAAAAAATGCACCACCAAAATCATATATATTATTTACCTGCAATTTCTGATTTTCTTTTATAATTCGATTATTTTCGCGTCCACCCTCCTTGCCTATCTCGTCGCACTGTTGACGCAGAATTTCCAGTTCGCGTTGCAGCGTAGCAGATTTTAGAACATATTCCTCTCGTTGTTTAGCCAATGTCGCTTTCTGTTGTTTTACTTCAGCTGCGATTGCTGCTAAATGTTCAATTTAAAGAAAGTTTGAAGATTGCGTAAAGAAATGTAGACTTTTTCATTATCAAATATGCGAAGATTAGTATGTTCATTAAATGAGCGTATTAACATCAATTTGGATATTTATAAAATAAAAACAATGTCGCACACCTTCTTTCTTGACATCCTCAGGTCTTGTTAAAGATGTCACTAAACCGGAAGAACCACTGTCAATCGGCCTTGACGATTCTTGTTGAGGTGTCAATGATGGAGGCGGTGGTGCTTGCTGATTGTTATACGACACTTGACTTCCCTGCCAGTTGGGTGGTGGATAATCCTAACAGAATAAATACGAGCAACCAATCTCGAGTGGTTCAATGGCATTCTTATCGACCCTTACCTTTATTGGGTGGTACTCAAATGAGGACTTTGGCTAATACATGAAGTCTTGAAGAGATGTAACGATCTGGCCAATATTATAGGTTTCCAATGTTGATATAAATAAAATAAGTAACGCGGATGTTATACTTACTAAGGAATCCACAGTCGTGGTTCAGGGAAATATAATTGTAACGTTCCAAACGAATAAGAACATTACCAAATATAAATCATAATCGGCGCGATTATTTTCGGGATGCTTTGCAAATGTGTGCATAATTTTTAAAATTCTCAAGAGGACATGCTTTGCTTGAATATTTGCATATGCATAGTTCTCCAATGTTCATATTATTTCAACACCATATATAATTAATCCTTTTTCCCTCCTCTATATAAAACTAGGACACCAATTATATTAATCTTTTTTCATATAGAACTTACACTTCGATAGCCAGTAGGTTGCTGATAACTGTAGTCATAACCCGTGCCATAGTTGTAACCATAGTTGTTATATCCCTGATTGTAAGCAGATATAGGTGGTGGTGGCTGACTCGTGTTTGGTGGGGGTGCCTGTAAAAAAAAAAGAAACAATAAATTACAAGATGTACAATACAAAATCAATCAATACAAATACATTAACAAGATATATAGTTTCATATCTCTCACTGCTATTCATATATAAGTCCAGCAATCTATAAAACTATTTATACCTGGTATTGATTATGTACTGCTGAAACATAACCGGTAGAATTGTTTGGATTCGGTACAGAACTCTGGGATTGAGATGGAGGAGGTTGTTTCCAATTGTCTTGCGATCTATTGGACTCCTTCCGTCTTCTGTCTCTGGAACTCGAACGAGATCTTCTGTCTCTAGATCGCGACCTGCGATATCTGCTTCGTCTCGGAGACGGCGATCGATCATACTTCCTTCTTCTTCTAGCATGCGAGGAGTCGTCTGAATCAGCGCTTGGGCTCCTAGGGCCCTTGCGTCTGGATTCCGATTCCATTACTAGTACTTGCTTCAAGTCCTATCAAATATAAATTTATGATTTACTACGATATTTGTCACATGTCATATGATAAAAATTAGGGATTTGAAGTGCTTCATTTATCAGTGAAAATTAAAGGGTTCAATACAAGAATAAGCTAAGGCCCTAAGTAAGAAGTCATTTCAAGACACGTGATTTCGTTTAACTCAATGGTATAAATTGCGACTTTATTCTTAAATCTTTGATACATGAGCTTTCGAAACTTTCTCCGACAGGCTTTAAACGCGATAACACGCAACAGTTTCAGGCATCTATTGCAGCCATTGTTATCCTCTCGTCGAGACGAATCGGAATCATTCAGCATCATTGGAAATGTTATTATGTTGCTCACCTTGATCAAGAAGTTCCTGGTTTGTTAAATTCCAGATGATGTACAATTCGTTAAAATCTCGGCGTGTCAATAATTGCTAAAAAATAATGATAGCTCTCGACATGCCGCAACGCTTCGTAGACGAACCTGGACGTACAACGGATAAGGATAACGTGATACGAGATACGAGATGATGGCGTCGGCTTGCACGAACGATACATAATCTAGTTCGGAAACTCGAGGCAGCCCAACAGTTGTCGCGCATTGTAAATTCGCCATTAGAGTAAAAATCCCCATCTTTTTAACTGCAAAACGTCAAGTCCCTAAATGCGAGATCCGAGATTCATATCTTTATAATATAAATAAACCTCGATATAAAAATCAAAATATAATCGATAAATTAAAAAAAAAAAAGAATCGTTAATTTTTCGAACAAGCGCACGGACATGAACGCCACTTATGCACAAAATGAGTTTCCGGTAGCTGGAATAAAATTGGTGGTTAAAAACCGCGCGAAAGTTTAAAAGCGTTTTGAAAATGTCCGAGAAATCCTATTCTACCATCGAAGAGGAGGAGGAACGAATAAACAGCGATGTCGAGCCGAGTAGAATAGCGAAGTGTTTCAAGGCACTATTCTGCTGCTTCAGACGCGAATCAAACGCGAGAGAGATCGTCAGATACGATCCCGACGAGTATGATTATATTGTCGAGAAGCTCGTCGTGAAGCGCGTGCCGCTCGCGCTTTTCGCGATCCCAGCTGATCTCGCGGATCGACGTAGACCCGATGACGCGACGTCGGATGACATTTCGCAATCGTCGTCCTTGTCTGCTTTTGGCGGGAATAATCTTAGCGCAAATGCCGTCACACGAGGAACGTATCCCACCTCGACGAGGATGGACAGACCTGTATATGATTCCGCGGCGAATAAAGCTTTGCGCTCTGATACAAATAAAAATCAAGATTTAAGGTTGGAAAAAATTAATTCATTTCGCGATAATTTGAATTTTTAATTTTCGGGGTATCACATCTTATTCTGCATAATAAGCAGCATATAAAATGCTAGATTTCAATATATATATATATGGCTGATGTGTACATATATTTCTCTATCTCTCTATTAATTATTTCTAAAATATAATAATAATTATTCTTAATAATTATATTTCTAATATATGGACCATCTAACTTGGATATAAATTTAAATCGAAATTTTATTAATTTGTTTTGATAGGATAACGCTCATACATAAACTAATTTATTTAAATTGCTATAAATTATTTAAAAAAATTATTTATATTTGGTATTATTTTAATTATTAAAAAAATAAATATATAAAATAAAAAAACTTATTTGTGGAGAATACACAGAGATATCTTATGAGATTTTATGAAATATTGTTTTTAGCTTGGATGGTCAAGCAAAGTCCTCGATTTGGAAACAGGGGATTCTGAATAGATACAGTGCTCTACATCCGGACTTGAAGGAATTCGAGAGGCCGTCCAAGAATCTGTCGAATTTTCCGCGAAGCAAACTGTCATTCGCGGAGGATATTTCTGTGCCGTCCAACACGAGGACCGACATTTCCTCCAGGACCTCGACGTCCTCCATCACCGTTCAGGAGGATGTTCCAACCCGGGACGATTCTGCTCGTCACGGATCTGTTTTTAAGAGCGAGAGAAATGATAAATCACAAGCAAAGGAGGATATCGATAAAGATCGAGGAAAATCCGTTCTTGGACGAAACCGGAGATACATAGTATCACCGTTTCGAGTTAGACGAGGTTCCCTCGATCTTACTAAACCGAAAAATGTCGTCGAGGATTTCGGCGTGGACGGCAAGTCGTTAGCATATATTCAAGAATCCGTTGAGGAGAAATCCTCGGAATTAACGGAGGATTCGAAAGATCACGATTTACAATCAAACACAGCGGTCAGATGGAGAATTACTATTAGACGTCGGCGCGCAAACGCGGACTCAGAGGTGTGTTACGTATTATCAGAAAAGTTACATAGACGCTTTTATTTCCTTTTCTCTGGGAAGAACGATTAATTTACCGGCGATTCTTAAAAAATAAAACATTTTTGGAAATAGTTTGATTCGATTTTGCAAAACTTATAAAGATTTGTACTCATAGAATTTTAACTAAAAAATTTTATTACATGGGTTGTCATATCATCCTCTCAATACTTTAATTATAATGATGATTATTATATTAAAATTTAAACAAGTAATTTAAAAAAATACGTAAGAAAATATTGCATTTTTAAAATACTTTCTCTTTTCAAGCCGCGTTCTTTAGAAGGGGAAATGCATCGGTGAGGATATATCACCGCACGTGTCAGCTGTTGTTCACCTGCGTCTATACGTTTTCGCACCTGTGGACGTTGCCGCGGTGACGAGCGTGGCATCATAATGGCAGCGATTGAAATATTTTCGAGCTCCGTCACTTACAAATACAAGAGCAGGATATATTCCTGCGCCTCGATCGTCGTCTTTGTGTTTATCGTGCTATCCCTGCTTTCGCCGCTTTTTATAATCTATAATGCTGGGGGTAAAAATCGTTCTAACTTTTACATTTCCACTTTGGAAAACCGCGCGCGATAATAATCTTTGATATATCAAAATTTCAGGCATCTGGATGAGAAATCGGATGCATGCGGAAACGCCGGACGTGCATTTCGAGTACAAATATCTGCTGCTCGCGGAAGTGGATCCTTACGAAGAGCCCATCGTGTGTTCCACCTTTACAACGTACAAAGAGAACGAGATCAAAGATCATTGTACACTAATCAAGGTCGTATCTTTATTATTAAGTCAGATACCCAGTGAGAAATGACAGATCAAAAAAACGGCTATAGACATCTAATAGATATCTAAAAGAGACGTTTTTTCAATCTATATTTTTCATTGGGTAAGCAACGCTAGAAATACAAGATTTGATTATTCTCTCTGTGTCACTAGTATAAATATTTTAGTCAGCCTCTAGCCCCCCTCAGCATTTAGAATTATATATAAATCCGATTATTTAATTCTGAATGTTTGATTCTGATACGAAAATCGGAAGCAATATTATATATAATCTCCATTTTTTAAATTACAGCAGTTACATTGATATTATTTGTTTTAGATACTATTTATATATTTATGTCTAATTATCAGATTTGTTTGCAGGTACGAGAAAACGATGTAAACGGCGATGGA
>JAXRKO010000530.1:0-36765 GCA_037039905.1 Formica aserva
ACTTGAGTAGCCGCTGTGTGGTTGGGTTGCTACAAGCAACCTCATTTGAGACCTCGGTTCACTTGAAGTTGACCTCAGTCATATCGATCACAAGGACCGTAAAAGCAATTGTAATATTGTTGATTTGCTCATCCCAAATCCGGCACTCCAAGACCGCGGTTTCGCCCTTGTTAGGGCTCATCAGTTGGAGATAGCCTGAGTTGGTGTAGAAATCAGAGTCTAGTTGATCCGGCTTCCGCCATCACCACTATGCCACTGAGATCCGCGAGCAAGGCTTGACACAGCGTAAGTAAATTGGAAGTTGAACTTGAGTAGCCGCTGTGTGGTTGGGTTGCTACAAGCAACCTCATTTGAGACCTCGGTTCACTTGAAGTTGACCTCAGTCATATCGATCACAAGGACCGTAAAAGCAATTGTAATATTGTTGATTTGCTCATCCCAAATCCGGCACTCCAAGACCGCGGTTTCGCCCTTGTTAGGGCTCATCAGTTGGAGATAGCCTGAGTTGGTGTAGAAATCAGAGTCTAGTTGATCCGGCTTCCGCCATCACCACTATGCCACTGAGATCCGCGAGCAAGGCTTGACACAGCGTAAGTAAATTGGAAGTTGAACTTGAGTAGCCGCTGTGTGGTTGGGTTGCTACAAGCAACCTCATTTGAGACCTCGGTTCACTTGAAGTTGACCTCAGTCATATCGATCACAAGGACCGTAAAAGCAATTGTAATATTGTTGATTTGCTCATCCCAAATCCGGCACTCCAAGACCGCGGTTTCGCCCTTGTTAGGGCTCATCAGTTGGAGATAGCCTGAGTTGGTGTAGAAATCAGAGTCTAGTTGATCCGGCTTCCGCCATCACCACTATGCCACTGAGATCCGCGAGCAAGGCTTGACACAGCGTAAGTAAATTGGAAGTTGAACTTGAGTAGCCGCTGTGTGGTTGGGTTGCTACAAGCAACCTCATTTGAGACCTCGGTTCACTTGAAGTTGACCTCAGTCATATCGATCACAAGGACCGTAAAAGCAATTGTAATATTGTTGATTTGCTCATCCCAAATCCGGCACTCCAAGACCGCGGTTTCGCCCTTGTTAGGGCTCATCAGTTGGAGATAGCCTGAGTTGGTGTAGAAATCAGAGTCTAGTTGATCCGGCTTCCGCCATCACCACTATGCCACTGAGATCCGCGAGCAAGGCTTGACACAGCGTAAGTAAATTGGAAGTTGAACTTGAGTAGCCGCTGTGTGGTTGGGTTGCTACAAGCAACCTCATTTGAGACCTCGGTTCACTTGAAGTTGACCTCAGTCATATCGATCACAAGGACCGTAAAAGCAATTGTAATATTGTTGATTTGCTCATCCCAAATCCGGCACTCCAAGACCGCGGTTTCGCCCTTGTTAGGGCTCATCAGTTGGAGATAGCCTGAGTTGGTGTAGAAATCAGAGTCTAGTTGATCCGGCTTCCGCCATCACCACTATGCCACTGAGATCCGCGAGCAAGGCTTGACACAGCGTAAGTAAATTGGAAGTTGAACTTGAGTAGCCGCTGTGTGGTTGGGTTGCTACAAGCAACCTCATTTGAGACCTCGGTTCACTTGAAGTTGACCTCAGTCATATCGATCACAAGGACCGTAAAAGCAATTGTAATATTGTTGATTTGCTCATCCCAAATCCGGCACTCCAAGACCGCGGTTTCGCCCTTGTTAGGGCTCATCAGTTGGAGATAGCCTGAGTTGGTGTAGAAATCAGAGTCTAGTTGATCCGGCTTCCGCCATCACCACTATGCCACTGAGATCCGCGAGCAAGGCTTGACACAGCGTAAGTAAATTGGAAGTTGAACTTGAGTAGCCGCTGTGTGGTTGGGTTGCTACAAGCAACCTCATTTGAGACCTCGGTTCACTTGAAGTTGACCTCAGTCATATCGATCACAAGGACCGTAAAAGCAATTGTAATATTGTTGATTTGCTCATCCCAAATCCGGCACTCCAAGACCGCGGTTTCGCCCTTGTTAGGGCTCATCAGTTGGAGATAGCCTGAGTTGGTGTAGAAATCAGAGTCTAGTTGATCCGGCTTCCGCCATCACCACTATGCCACTGAGATCCGCGAGCAAGGCTTGACACAGCGTAAGTAAATTGGAAGTTGAACTTGAGTAGCCGCTGTGTGGTTGGGTTGCTACAAGCAACCTCATTTGAGACCTCGGTTCACTTGAAGTTGACCTCAGTCATATCGATCACAAGGACCGTAAAAGCAATTGTAATATTGTTGATTTGCTCATCCCAAATCCGGCACTCCAAGACCGCGGTTTCGCCCTTGTTAGGGCTCATCAGTTGGAGATAGCCTGAGTTGGTGTAGAAATCAGAGTCTAGTTGATCCGGCTTCCGCCATCACCACTATGCCACTGAGATCCGCGAGCAAGGCTTGACACAGCGTAAGTAAATTGGAAGTTGAACTTGAGTAGCCGCTGTGTGGTTGGGTTGCTACAAGCAACCTCATTTGAGACCTCGGTTCACTTGAAGTTGACCTCAGTCATATCGATCACAAGGACCGTAAAAGCAATTGTAATATTGTTGATTTGCTCATCCCAAATCCGGCACTCCAAGACCGCGGTTTCGCCCTTGTTAGGGCTCATCAGTTGGAGATAGCCTGAGTTGGTGTAGAAATCAGAGTCTAGTTGATCCGGCTTCCGCCATCACCACTATGCCACTGAGATCCGCGAGCAAGGCTTGACACAGCGTAAGTAAATTGGAAGTTGAACTTGAGTAGCCGCTGTGTGGTTGGGTTGCTACAAGCAACCTCATTTGAGACCTCGGTTCACTTGAAGTTGACCTCAGTCATATCGATCACAAGGACCGTAAAAGCAATTGTAATATTGTTGATTTGCTCATCCCAAATCCGGCACTCCAAGACCGCGGTTTCGCCCTTGTTAGGGCTCATCAGTTGGAGATAGCCTGAGTTGGTGTAGAAATCAGAGTCTAGTTGATCCGGCTTCCGCCATCACCACTATGCCACTGAGATCCGCGAGCAAGGCTTGACACAGCGTAAGTAAATTGGAAGTTGAACTTGAGTAGCCGCTGTGTGGTTGGGTTGCTACAAGCAACCTCATTTGAGACCTCGGTTCACTTGAAGTTGACCTCAGTCATATCGATCACAAGGACCGTAAAAGCAATTGTAATATTGTTGATTTGCTCATCCCAAATCCGGCACTCCAAGACCGCGGTTTCGCCCTTGTTAGGGCTCATCAGTTGGAGATAGCCTGAGTTGGTGTAGAAATCAGAGTCTAGTTGATCCGGCTTCCGCCATCACCACTATGCCACTGAGATCCGCGAGCAAGGCTTGACACAGCGTAAGTAAATTGGAAGTTGAACTTGAGTAGCCGCTGTGTGGTTGGGTTGCTACAAGCAACCTCATTTGAGACCTCGGTTCACTTGAAGTTGACCTCAGTCATATCGATCACAAGGACCGTAAAAGCAATTGTAATATTGTTGATTTGCTCATCCCAAATCCGGCACTCCAAGACCGCGGTTTCGCCCTTGTTAGGGCTCATCAGTTGGAGATAGCCTGAGTTGGTGTAGAAATCAGAGTCTAGTTGATCCGGCTTCCGCCATCACCACTATGCCACTGAGATCCGCGAGCAAGGCTTGACACAGCGTAAGTAAATTGGAAGTTGAACTTGAGTAGCCGCTGTGTGGTTGGGTTGCTACAAGCAACCTCATTTGAGACCTCGGTTCACTTGAAGTTGACCTCAGTCATATCGATCACAAGGACCGTAAAAGCAATTGTAATATTGTTGATTTGCTCATCCCAAATCCGGCACTCCAAGACCGCGGTTTCGCCCTTGTTAGGGCTCATCAGTTGGAGATAGCCTGAGTTGGTGTAGAAATCAGAGTCTAGTTGATCCGGCTTCCGCCATCACCACTATGCCACTGAGATCCGCGAGCAAGGCTTGACACAGCGTAAGTAAATTGGAAGTTGAACTTGAGTAGCCGCTGTGTGGTTGGGTTGCTACAAGCAACCTCATTTGAGACCTCGGTTCACTTGAAGTTGACCTCAGTCATATCGATCACAAGGACCGTAAAAGCAATTGTAATATTGTTGATTTGCTCATCCCAAATCCGGCACTCCAAGACCGCGGTTTCGCCCTTGTTAGGGCTCATCAGTTGGAGATAGCCTGAGTTGGTGTAGAAATCAGAGTCTAGTTGATCCGGCTTCCGCCATCACCACTATGCCACTGAGATCCGCGAGCAAGGCTTGACACAGCGTAAGTAAATTGGAAGTTGAACTTGAGTAGCCGCTGTGTGGTTGGGTTGCTACAAGCAACCTCATTTGAGACCTCGGTTCACTTGAAGTTGACCTCAGTCATATCGATCACAAGGACCGTAAAAGCAATTGTAATATTGTTGATTTGCTCATCCCAAATCCGGCACTCCAAGACCGCGGTTTCGCCCTTGTTAGGGCTCATCAGTTGGAGATAGCCTGAGTTGGTGTAGAAATCAGAGTCTAGTTGATCCGGCTTCCGCCATCACCACTATGCCACTGAGATCCGCGAGCAAGGCTTGACACAGCGTAAGTAAATTGGAAGTTGAACTTGAGTAGCCGCTGTGTGGTTGGGTTGCTACAAGCAACCTCATTTGAGACCTCGGTTCACTTGAAGTTGACCTCAGTCATATCGATCACAAGGACCGTAAAAGCAATTGTAATATTGTTGATTTGCTCATCCCAAATCCGGCACTCCAAGACCGCGGTTTCGCCCTTGTTAGGGCTCATCAGTTGGAGATAGCCTGAGTTGGTGTAGAAATCAGAGTCTAGTTGATCCGGCTTCCGCCATCACCACTATGCCACTGAGATCCGCGAGCAAGGCTTGACACAGCGTAAGTAAATTGGAAGTTGAACTTGAGTAGCCGCTGTGTGGTTGGGTTGCTACAAGCAACCTCATTTGAGACCTCGGTTCACTTGAAGTTGACCTCAGTCATATCGATCACAAGGACCGTAAAAGCAATTGTAATATTGTTGATTTGCTCATCCCAAATCCGGCACTCCAAGACCGCGGTTTCGCCCTTGTTAGGGCTCATCAGTTGGAGATAGCCTGAGTTGGTGTAGAAATCAGAGTCTAGTTGATCCGGCTTCCGCCATCACCACTATGCCACTGAGATCCGCGAGCAAGGCTTGACACAGCGTAAGTAAATTGGAAGTTGAACTTGAGTAGCCGCTGTGTGGTTGGGTTGCTACAAGCAACCTCATTTGAGACCTCGGTTCACTTGAAGTTGACCTCAGTCATATCGATCACAAGGACCGTAAAAGCAATTGTAATATTGTTGATTTGCTCATCCCAAATCCGGCACTCCAAGACCGCGGTTTCGCCCTTGTTAGGGCTCATCAGTTGGAGATAGCCTGAGTTGGTGTAGAAATCAGAGTCTAGTTGATCCGGCTTCCGCCATCACCACTATGCCACTGAGATCCGCGAGCAAGGCTTGACACAGCGTAAGTAAATTGGAAGTTGAACTTGAGTAGCCGCTGTGTGGTTGGGTTGCTACAAGCAACCTCATTTGAGACCTCGGTTCACTTGAAGTTGACCTCAGTCATATCGATCACAAGGACCGTAAAAGCAATTGTAATATTGTTGATTTGCTCATCCCAAATCCGGCACTCCAAGACCGCGGTTTCGCCCTTGTTAGGGCTCATCAGTTGGAGATAGCCTGAGTTGGTGTAGAAATCAGAGTCTAGTTGATCCGGCTTCCGCCATCACCACTATGCCACTGAGATCCGCGAGCAAGGCTTGACACAGCGTAAGTAAATTGGAAGTTGAACTTGAGTAGCCGCTGTGTGGTTGGGTTGCTACAAGCAACCTCATTTGAGACCTCGGTTCACTTGAAGTTGACCTCAGTCATATCGATCACAAGGACCGTAAAAGCAATTGTAATATTGTTGATTTGCTCATCCCAAATCCGGCACTCCAAGACCGCGGTTTCGCCCTTGTTAGGGCTCATCAGTTGGAGATAGCCTGAGTTGGTGTAGAAATCAGAGTCTAGTTGATCCGGCTTCCGCCATCACCACTATGCCACTGAGATCCGCGAGCAAGGCTTGACACAGCGTAAGTAAATTGGAAGTTGAACTTGAGTAGCCGCTGTGTGGTTGGGTTGCTACAAGCAACCTCATTTGAGACCTCGGTTCACTTGAAGTTGACCTCAGTCATATCGATCACAAGGACCGTAAAAGCAATTGTAATATTGTTGATTTGCTCATCCCAAATCCGGCACTCCAAGACCGCGGTTTCGCCCTTGTTAGGGCTCATCAGTTGGAGATAGCCTGAGTTGGTGTAGAAATCAGAGTCTAGTTGATCCGGCTTCCGCCATCACCACTATGCCACTGAGATCCGCGAGCAAGGCTTGACACAGCGTAAGTAAATTGGAAGTTGAACTTGAGTAGCCGCTGTGTGGTTGGGTTGCTACAAGCAACCTCATTTGAGACCTCGGTTCACTTGAAGTTGACCTCAGTCATATCGATCACAAGGACCGTAAAAGCAATTGTAATATTGTTGATTTGCTCATCCCAAATCCGGCACTCCAAGACCGCGGTTTCGCCCTTGTTAGGGCTCATCAGTTGGAGATAGCCTGAGTTGGTGTAGAAATCAGAGTCTAGTTGATCCGGCTTCCGCCATCACCACTATGCCACTGAGATCCGCGAGCAAGGCTTGACACAGCGTAAGTAAATTGGAAGTTGAACTTGAGTAGCCGCTGTGTGGTTGGGTTGCTACAAGCAACCTCATTTGAGACCTCGGTTCACTTGAAGTTGACCTCAGTCATATCGATCACAAGGACCGTAAAAGCAATTGTAATATTGTTGATTTGCTCATCCCAAATCCGGCACTCCAAGACCGCGGTTTCGCCCTTGTTAGGGCTCATCAGTTGGAGATAGCCTGAGTTGGTGTAGAAATCAGAGTCTAGTTGATCCGGCTTCCGCCATCACCACTATGCCACTGAGATCCGCGAGCAAGGCTTGACACAGCGTAAGTAAATTGGAAGTTGAACTTGAGTAGCCGCTGTGTGGTTGGGTTGCTACAAGCAACCTCATTTGAGACCTCGGTTCACTTGAAGTTGACCTCAGTCATATCGATCACAAGGACCGTAAAAGCAATTGTAATATTGTTGATTTGCTCATCCCAAATCCGGCACTCCAAGACCGCGGTTTCGCCCTTGTTAGGGCTCATCAGTTGGAGATAGCCTGAGTTGGTGTAGAAATCAGAGTCTAGTTGATCCGGCTTCCGCCATCACCACTATGCCACTGAGATCCGCGAGCAAGGCTTGACACAGCGTAAGTAAATTGGAAGTTGAACTTGAGTAGCCGCTGTGTGGTTGGGTTGCTACAAGCAACCTCATTTGAGACCTCGGTTCACTTGAAGTTGACCTCAGTCATATCGATCACAAGGACCGTAAAAGCAATTGTAATATTGTTGATTTGCTCATCCCAAATCCGGCACTCCAAGACCGCGGTTTCGCCCTTGTTAGGGCTCATCAGTTGGAGATAGCCTGAGTTGGTGTAGAAATCAGAGTCTAGTTGATCCGGCTTCCGCCATCACCACTATGCCACTGAGATCCGCGAGCAAGGCTTGACACAGCGTAAGTAAATTGGAAGTTGAACTTGAGTAGCCGCTGTGTGGTTGGGTTGCTACAAGCAACCTCATTTGAGACCTCGGTTCACTTGAAGTTGACCTCAGTCATATCGATCACAAGGACCGTAAAAGCAATTGTAATATTGTTGATTTGCTCATCCCAAATCCGGCACTCCAAGACCGCGGTTTCGCCCTTGTTAGGGCTCATCAGTTGGAGATAGCCTGAGTTGGTGTAGAAATCAGAGTCTAGTTGATCCGGCTTCCGCCATCACCACTATGCCACTGAGATCCGCGAGCAAGGCTTGACACAGCGTAAGTAAATTGGAAGTTGAACTTGAGTAGCCGCTGTGTGGTTGGGTTGCTACAAGCAACCTCATTTGAGACCTCGGTTCACTTGAAGTTGACCTCAGTCATATCGATCACAAGGACCGTAAAAGCAATTGTAATATTGTTGATTTGCTCATCCCAAATCCGGCACTCCAAGACCGCGGTTTCGCCCTTGTTAGGGCTCATCAGTTGGAGATAGCCTGAGTTGGTGTAGAAATCAGAGTCTAGTTGATCCGGCTTCCGCCATCACCACTATGCCACTGAGATCCGCGAGCAAGGCTTGACACAGCGTAAGTAAATTGGAAGTTGAACTTGAGTAGCCGCTGTGTGGTTGGGTTGCTACAAGCAACCTCATTTGAGACCTCGGTTCACTTGAAGTTGACCTCAGTCATATCGATCACAAGGACCGTAAAAGCAATTGTAATATTGTTGATTTGCTCATCCCAAATCCGGCACTCCAAGACCGCGGTTTCGCCCTTGTTAGGGCTCATCAGTTGGAGATAGCCTGAGTTGGTGTAGAAATCAGAGTCTAGTTGATCCGGCTTCCGCCATCACCACTATGCCACTGAGATCCGCGAGCAAGGCTTGACACAGCGTAAGTAAATTGGAAGTTGAACTTGAGTAGCCGCTGTGTGGTTGGGTTGCTACAAGCAACCTCATTTGAGACCTCGGTTCACTTGAAGTTGACCTCAGTCATATCGATCACAAGGACCGTAAAAGCAATTGTAATATTGTTGATTTGCTCATCCCAAATCCGGCACTCCAAGACCGCGGTTTCGCCCTTGTTAGGGCTCATCAGTTGGAGATAGCCTGAGTTGGTGTAGAAATCAGAGTCTAGTTGATCCGGCTTCCGCCATCACCACTATGCCACTGAGATCCGCGAGCAAGGCTTGACACAGCGTAAGTAAATTGGAAGTTGAACTTGAGTAGCCGCTGTGTGGTTGGGTTGCTACAAGCAACCTCATTTGAGACCTCGGTTCACTTGAAGTTGACCTCAGTCATATCGATCACAAGGACCGTAAAAGCAATTGTAATATTGTTGATTTGCTCATCCCAAATCCGGCACTCCAAGACCGCGGTTTCGCCCTTGTTAGGGCTCATCAGTTGGAGATAGCCTGAGTTGGTGTAGAAATCAGAGTCTAGTTGATCCGGCTTCCGCCATCACCACTATGCCACTGAGATCCGCGAGCAAGGCTTGACACAGCGTAAGTAAATTGGAAGTTGAACTTGAGTAGCCGCTGTGTGGTTGGGTTGCTACAAGCAACCTCATTTGAGACCTCGGTTCACTTGAAGTTGACCTCAGTCATATCGATCACAAGGACCGTAAAAGCAATTGTAATATTGTTGATTTGCTCATCCCAAATCCGGCACTCCAAGACCGCGGTTTCGCCCTTGTTAGGGCTCATCAGTTGGAGATAGCCTGAGTTGGTGTAGAAATCAGAGTCTAGTTGATCCGGCTTCCGCCATCACCACTATGCCACTGAGATCCGCGAGCAAGGCTTGACACAGCGTAAGTAAATTGGAAGTTGAACTTGAGTAGCCGCTGTGTGGTTGGGTTGCTACAAGCAACCTCATTTGAGACCTCGGTTCACTTGAAGTTGACCTCAGTCATATCGATCACAAGGACCGTAAAAGCAATTGTAATATTGTTGATTTGCTCATCCCAAATCCGGCACTCCAAGACCGCGGTTTCGCCCTTGTTAGGGCTCATCAGTTGGAGATAGCCTGAGTTGGTGTAGAAATCAGAGTCTAGTTGATCCGGCTTCCGCCATCACCACTATGCCACTGAGATCCGCGAGCAAGGCTTGACACAGCGTAAGTAAATTGGAAGTTGAACTTGAGTAGCCGCTGTGTGGTTGGGTTGCTACAAGCAACCTCATTTGAGACCTCGGTTCACTTGAAGTTGACCTCAGTCATATCGATCACAAGGACCGTAAAAGCAATTGTAATATTGTTGATTTGCTCATCCCAAATCCGGCACTCCAAGACCGCGGTTTCGCCCTTGTTAGGGCTCATCAGTTGGAGATAGCCTGAGTTGGTGTAGAAATCAGAGTCTAGTTGATCCGGCTTCCGCCATCACCACTATGCCACTGAGATCCGCGAGCAAGGCTTGACACAGCGTAAGTAAATTGGAAGTTGAACTTGAGTAGCCGCTGTGTGGTTGGGTTGCTACAAGCAACCTCATTTGAGACCTCGGTTCACTTGAAGTTGACCTCAGTCATATCGATCACAAGGACCGTAAAAGCAATTGTAATATTGTTGATTTGCTCATCCCAAATCCGGCACTCCAAGACCGCGGTTTCGCCCTTGTTAGGGCTCATCAGTTGGAGATAGCCTGAGTTGGTGTAGAAATCAGAGTCTAGTTGATCCGGCTTCCGCCATCACCACTATGCCACTGAGATCCGCGAGCAAGGCTTGACACAGCGTAAGTAAATTGGAAGTTGAACTTGAGTAGCCGCTGTGTGGTTGGGTTGCTACAAGCAACCTCATTTGAGACCTCGGTTCACTTGAAGTTGACCTCAGTCATATCGATCACAAGGACCGTAAAAGCAATTGTAATATTGTTGATTTGCTCATCCCAAATCCGGCACTCCAAGACCGCGGTTTCGCCCTTGTTAGGGCTCATCAGTTGGAGATAGCCTGAGTTGGTGTAGAAATCAGAGTCTAGTTGATCCGGCTTCCGCCATCACCACTATGCCACTGAGATCCGCGAGCAAGGCTTGACACAGCGTAAGTAAATTGGAAGTTGAACTTGAGTAGCCGCTGTGTGGTTGGGTTGCTACAAGCAACCTCATTTGAGACCTCGGTTCACTTGAAGTTGACCTCAGTCATATCGATCACAAGGACCGTAAAAGCAATTGTAATATTGTTGATTTGCTCATCCCAAATCCGGCACTCCAAGACCGCGGTTTCGCCCTTGTTAGGGCTCATCAGTTGGAGATAGCCTGAGTTGGTGTAGAAATCAGAGTCTAGTTGATCCGGCTTCCGCCATCACCACTATGCCACTGAGATCCGCGAGCAAGGCTTGACACAGCGTAAGTAAATTGGAAGTTGAACTTGAGTAGCCGCTGTGTGGTTGGGTTGCTACAAGCAACCTCATTTGAGACCTCGGTTCACTTGAAGTTGACCTCAGTCATATCGATCACAAGGACCGTAAAAGCAATTGTAATATTGTTGATTTGCTCATCCCAAATCCGGCACTCCAAGACCGCGGTTTCGCCCTTGTTAGGGCTCATCAGTTGGAGATAGCCTGAGTTGGTGTAGAAATCAGAGTCTAGTTGATCCGGCTTCCGCCATCACCACTATGCCACTGAGATCCGCGAGCAAGGCTTGACACAGCGTAAGTAAATTGGAAGTTGAACTTGAGTAGCCGCTGTGTGGTTGGGTTGCTACAAGCAACCTCATTTGAGACCTCGGTTCACTTGAAGTTGACCTCAGTCATATCGATCACAAGGACCGTAAAAGCAATTGTAATATTGTTGATTTGCTCATCCCAAATCCGGCACTCCAAGACCGCGGTTTCGCCCTTGTTAGGGCTCATCAGTTGGAGATAGCCTGAGTTGGTGTAGAAATCAGAGTCTAGTTGATCCGGCTTCCGCCATCACCACTATGCCACTGAGATCCGCGAGCAAGGCTTGACACAGCGTAAGTAAATTGGAAGTTGAACTTGAGTAGCCGCTGTGTGGTTGGGTTGCTACAAGCAACCTCATTTGAGACCTCGGTTCACTTGAAGTTGACCTCAGTCATATCGATCACAAGGACCGTAAAAGCAATTGTAATATTGTTGATTTGCTCATCCCAAATCCGGCACTCCAAGACCGCGGTTTCGCCCTTGTTAGGGCTCATCAGTTGGAGATAGCCTGAGTTGGTGTAGAAATCAGAGTCTAGTTGATCCGGCTTCCGCCATCACCACTATGCCACTGAGATCCGCGAGCAAGGCTTGACACAGCGTAAGTAAATTGGAAGTTGAACTTGAGTAGCCGCTGTGTGGTTGGGTTGCTACAAGCAACCTCATTTGAGACCTCGGTTCACTTGAAGTTGACCTCAGTCATATCGATCACAAGGACCGTAAAAGCAATTGTAATATTGTTGATTTGCTCATCCCAAATCCGGCACTCCAAGACCGCGGTTTCGCCCTTGTTAGGGCTCATCAGTTGGAGATAGCCTGAGTTGGTGTAGAAATCAGAGTCTAGTTGATCCGGCTTCCGCCATCACCACTATGCCACTGAGATCCGCGAGCAAGGCTTGACACAGCGTAAGTAAATTGGAAGTTGAACTTGAGTAGCCGCTGTGTGGTTGGGTTGCTACAAGCAACCTCATTTGAGACCTCGGTTCACTTGAAGTTGACCTCAGTCATATCGATCACAAGGACCGTAAAAGCAATTGTAATATTGTTGATTTGCTCATCCCAAATCCGGCACTCCAAGACCGCGGTTTCGCCCTTGTTAGGGCTCATCAGTTGGAGATAGCCTGAGTTGGTGTAGAAATCAGAGTCTAGTTGATCCGGCTTCCGCCATCACCACTATGCCACTGAGATCCGCGAGCAAGGCTTGACACAGCGTAAGTAAATTGGAAGTTGAACTTGAGTAGCCGCTGTGTGGTTGGGTTGCTACAAGCAACCTCATTTGAGACCTCGGTTCACTTGAAGTTGACCTCAGTCATATCGATCACAAGGACCGTAAAAGCAATTGTAATATTGTTGATTTGCTCATCCCAAATCCGGCACTCCAAGACCGCGGTTTCGCCCTTGTTAGGGCTCATCAGTTGGAGATAGCCTGAGTTGGTGTAGAAATCAGAGTCTAGTTGATCCGGCTTCCGCCATCACCACTATGCCACTGAGATCCGCGAGCAAGGCTTGACACAGCGTAAGTAAATTGGAAGTTGAACTTGAGTAGCCGCTGTGTGGTTGGGTTGCTACAAGCAACCTCATTTGAGACCTCGGTTCACTTGAAGTTGACCTCAGTCATATCGATCACAAGGACCGTAAAAGCAATTGTAATATTGTTGATTTGCTCATCCCAAATCCGGCACTCCAAGACCGCGGTTTCGCCCTTGTTAGGGCTCATCAGTTGGAGATAGCCTGAGTTGGTGTAGAAATCAGAGTCTAGTTGATCCGGCTTCCGCCATCACCACTATGCCACTGAGATCCGCGAGCAAGGCTTGACACAGCGTAAGTAAATTGGAAGTTGAACTTGAGTAGCCGCTGTGTGGTTGGGTTGCTACAAGCAACCTCATTTGAGACCTCGGTTCACTTGAAGTTGACCTCAGTCATATCGATCACAAGGACCGTAAAAGCAATTGTAATATTGTTGATTTGCTCATCCCAAATCCGGCACTCCAAGACCGCGGTTTCGCCCTTGTTAGGGCTCATCAGTTGGAGATAGCCTGAGTTGGTGTAGAAATCAGAGTCTAGTTGATCCGGCTTCCGCCATCACCACTATGCCACTGAGATCCGCGAGCAAGGCTTGACACAGCGTAAGTAAATTGGAAGTTGAACTTGAGTAGCCGCTGTGTGGTTGGGTTGCTACAAGCAACCTCATTTGAGACCTCGGTTCACTTGAAGTTGACCTCAGTCATATCGATCACAAGGACCGTAAAAGCAATTGTAATATTGTTGATTTGCTCATCCCAAATCCGGCACTCCAAGACCGCGGTTTCGCCCTTGTTAGGGCTCATCAGTTGGAGATAGCCTGAGTTGGTGTAGAAATCAGAGTCTAGTTGATCCGGCTTCCGCCATCACCACTATGCCACTGAGATCCGCGAGCAAGGCTTGACACAGCGTAAGTAAATTGGAAGTTGAACTTGAGTAGCCGCTGTGTGGTTGGGTTGCTACAAGCAACCTCATTTGAGACCTCGGTTCACTTGAAGTTGACCTCAGTCATATCGATCACAAGGACCGTAAAAGCAATTGTAATATTGTTGATTTGCTCATCCCAAATCCGGCACTCCAAGACCGCGGTTTCGCCCTTGTTAGGGCTCATCAGTTGGAGATAGCCTGAGTTGGTGTAGAAATCAGAGTCTAGTTGATCCGGCTTCCGCCATCACCACTATGCCACTGAGATCCGCGAGCAAGGCTTGACACAGCGTAAGTAAATTGGAAGTTGAACTTGAGTAGCCGCTGTGTGGTTGGGTTGCTACAAGCAACCTCATTTGAGACCTCGGTTCACTTGAAGTTGACCTCAGTCATATCGATCACAAGGACCGTAAAAGCAATTGTAATATTGTTGATTTGCTCATCCCAAATCCGGCACTCCAAGACCGCGGTTTCGCCCTTGTTAGGGCTCATCAGTTGGAGATAGCCTGAGTTGGTGTAGAAATCAGAGTCTAGTTGATCCGGCTTCCGCCATCACCACTATGCCACTGAGATCCGCGAGCAAGGCTTGACACAGCGTAAGTAAATTGGAAGTTGAACTTGAGTAGCCGCTGTGTGGTTGGGTTGCTACAAGCAACCTCATTTGAGACCTCGGTTCACTTGAAGTTGACCTCAGTCATATCGATCACAAGGACCGTAAAAGCAATTGTAATATTGTTGATTTGCTCATCCCAAATCCGGCACTCCAAGACCGCGGTTTCGCCCTTGTTAGGGCTCATCAGTTGGAGATAGCCTGAGTTGGTGTAGAAATCAGAGTCTAGTTGATCCGGCTTCCGCCATCACCACTATGCCACTGAGATCCGCGAGCAAGGCTTGACACAGCGTAAGTAAATTGGAAGTTGAACTTGAGTAGCCGCTGTGTGGTTGGGTTGCTACAAGCAACCTCATTTGAGACCTCGGTTCACTTGAAGTTGACCTCAGTCATATCGATCACAAGGACCGTAAAAGCAATTGTAATATTGTTGATTTGCTCATCCCAAATCCGGCACTCCAAGACCGCGGTTTCGCCCTTGTTAGGGCTCATCAGTTGGAGATAGCCTGAGTTGGTGTAGAAATCAGAGTCTAGTTGATCCGGCTTCCGCCATCACCACTATGCCACTGAGATCCGCGAGCAAGGCTTGACACAGCGTAAGTAAATTGGAAGTTGAACTTGAGTAGCCGCTGTGTGGTTGGGTTGCTACAAGCAACCTCATTTGAGACCTCGGTTCACTTGAAGTTGACCTCAGTCATATCGATCACAAGGACCGTAAAAGCAATTGTAATATTGTTGATTTGCTCATCCCAAATCCGGCACTCCAAGACCGCGGTTTCGCCCTTGTTAGGGCTCATCAGTTGGAGATAGCCTGAGTTGGTGTAGAAATCAGAGTCTAGTTGATCCGGCTTCCGCCATCACCACTATGCCACTGAGATCCGCGAGCAAGGCTTGACACAGCGTAAGTAAATTGGAAGTTGAACTTGAGTAGCCGCTGTGTGGTTGGGTTGCTACAAGCAACCTCATTTGAGACCTCGGTTCACTTGAAGTTGACCTCAGTCATATCGATCACAAGGACCGTAAAAGCAATTGTAATATTGTTGATTTGCTCATCCCAAATCCGGCACTCCAAGACCGCGGTTTCGCCCTTGTTAGGGCTCATCAGTTGGAGATAGCCTGAGTTGGTGTAGAAATCAGAGTCTAGTTGATCCGGCTTCCGCCATCACCACTATGCCACTGAGATCCGCGAGCAAGGCTT
This sequence comes from Formica aserva, assembly GCA_037039905.1. NCBI lineage: Eukaryota > Metazoa > Arthropoda > Insecta > Hymenoptera > Formicidae > Formica > Formica aserva. The sequence continues at coordinate 15,528 of JAXRKO010000530.1, forward strand.
GACACAGCGTAAGTAAATTGGAAGTTGAACTTGAGTAGCCGCTGTGTGGTTGGGTTGCTACAAGCAACCTCATTTGAGACCTCGGTTCACTTGAAGTTGACCTCAGTCATATCGATCACAAGGACCGTAAAAGCAATTGTAATATTGTTGATTTGCTCATCCCAAATCCGGCACTCCAAGACCGCGGTTTCGCCCTTGTTAGGGCTCATCAGTTGGAGATAGCCTGAGTTGGTGTAGAAATCAGAGTCTAGTTGATCCGGCTTCCGCCATCACCACTATGCCACTGAGATCCGCGAGCAAGGCTTGACACAGCGTAAGTAAATTGGAAGTTGAACTTGAGTAGCCGCTGTGTGGTTGGGTTGCTACAAGCAACCTCATTTGAGACCTCGGTTCACTTGAAGTTGACCTCAGTCATATCGATCACAAGGACCGTAAAAGCAATTGTAATATTGTTGATTTGCTCATCCCAAATCCGGCACTCCAAGACCGCGGTTTCGCCCTTGTTAGGGCTCATCAGTTGGAGATAGCCTGAGTTGGTGTAGAAATCAGAGTCTAGTTGATCCGGCTTCCGCCATCACCACTATGCCACTGAGATCCGCGAGCAAGGCTTGACACAGCGTAAGTAAATTGGAAGTTGAACTTGAGTAGCCGCTGTGTGGTTGGGTTGCTACAAGCAACCTCATTTGAGACCTCGGTTCACTTGAAGTTGACCTCAGTCATATCGATCACAAGGACCGTAAAAGCAATTGTAATATTGTTGATTTGCTCATCCCAAATCCGGCACTCCAAGACCGCGGTTTCGCCCTTGTTAGGGCTCATCAGTTGGAGATAGCCTGAGTTGGTGTAGAAATCAGAGTCTAGTTGATCCGGCTTCCGCCATCACCACTATGCCACTGAGATCCGCGAGCAAGGCTTGACACAGCGTAAGTAAATTGGAAGTTGAACTTGAGTAGCCGCTGTGTGGTTGGGTTGCTACAAGCAACCTCATTTGAGACCTCGGTTCACTTGAAGTTGACCTCAGTCATATCGATCACAAGGACCGTAAAAGCAATTGTAATATTGTTGATTTGCTCATCCCAAATCCGGCACTCCAAGACCGCGGTTTCGCCCTTGTTAGGGCTCATCAGTTGGAGATAGCCTGAGTTGGTGTAGAAATCAGAGTCTAGTTGATCCGGCTTCCGCCATCACCACTATGCCACTGAGATCCGCGAGCAAGGCTTGACACAGCGTAAGTAAATTGGAAGTTGAACTTGAGTAGCCGCTGTGTGGTTGGGTTGCTACAAGCAACCTCATTTGAGACCTCGGTTCACTTGAAGTTGACCTCAGTCATATCGATCACAAGGACCGTAAAAGCAATTGTAATATTGTTGATTTGCTCATCCCAAATCCGGCACTCCAAGACCGCGGTTTCGCCCTTGTTAGGGCTCATCAGTTGGAGATAGCCTGAGTTGGTGTAGAAATCAGAGTCTAGTTGATCCGGCTTCCGCCATCACCACTATGCCACTGAGATCCGCGAGCAAGGCTTGACACAGCGTAAGTAAATTGGAAGTTGAACTTGAGTAGCCGCTGTGTGGTTGGGTTGCTACAAGCAACCTCATTTGAGACCTCGGTTCACTTGAAGTTGACCTCAGTCATATCGATCACAAGGACCGTAAAAGCAATTGTAATATTGTTGATTTGCTCATCCCAAATCCGGCACTCCAAGACCGCGGTTTCGCCCTTGTTAGGGCTCATCAGTTGGAGATAGCCTGAGTTGGTGTAGAAATCAGAGTCTAGTTGATCCGGCTTCCGCCATCACCACTATGCCACTGAGATCCGCGAGCAAGGCTTGACACAGCGTAAGTAAATTGGAAGTTGAACTTGAGTAGCCGCTGTGTGGTTGGGTTGCTACAAGCAACCTCATTTGAGACCTCGGTTCACTTGAAGTTGACCTCAGTCATATCGATCACAAGGACCGTAAAAGCAATTGTAATATTGTTGATTTGCTCATCCCAAATCCGGCACTCCAAGACCGCGGTTTCGCCCTTGTTAGGGCTCATCAGTTGGAGATAGCCTGAGTTGGTGTAGAAATCAGAGTCTAGTTGATCCGGCTTCCGCCATCACCACTATGCCACTGAGATCCGCGAGCAAGGCTTGACACAGCGTAAGTAAATTGGAAGTTGAACTTGAGTAGCCGCTGTGTGGTTGGGTTGCTACAAGCAACCTCATTTGAGACCTCGGTTCACTTGAAGTTGACCTCAGTCATATCGATCACAAGGACCGTAAAAGCAATTGTAATATTGTTGATTTGCTCATCCCAAATCCGGCACTCCAAGACCGCGGTTTCGCCCTTGTTAGGGCTCATCAGTTGGAGATAGCCTGAGTTGGTGTAGAAATCAGAGTCTAGTTGATCCGGCTTACGCCATCACCACTATGCCACTGAGATCCGCGAGCAAGGCTTGACACAGCGTAAGTAAATTGGAAGTTGAACTTGAGTAGCCGCTGTGTGGTTGGGTTGCTACAAGCAACCTCATTTGAGACCTCGGTTCACTTGAAGTTGACCTCAGTCATATCGATCACAAGGACCGTAAAAGCAATTGTAATATTGTTGATTTGCTCATCCCAAATCCGGCACTCCAAGACCGCGGTTTCGCCCTTGTTAGGGCTCATCAGTTGGAGATAGCCTGAGTTGGTGTAGAAATCAGAGTCTAGTTGATCCGGCTTACGCCATCACCACTATGCCACTGAGATCCGCGAGCAAGGCTTGACACAGCGTAAGTAAATTGGAAGTTGAACTTGAGTAGCCGCTGTGTGGTTGGGTTGCTACAAGCAACCTCATTTGAGACCTCGGTTCACTTGAAGTTGACCTCAGTCATATCGATCACAAGGACCGTAAAAGCAATTGTAATATTGTTGATTTGCTCATCCCAAATCCGGCACTCCAAGACCGCGGTTTCGCCCTTGTTAGGGCTCATCAGTTGGAGATAGCCTGAGTTGGTGTAGAAATCAGAGTCTAGTTGATCCGGCTTCCGCCATCACCACTATGCCACTGAGATCCGCGAGCAAGGCTTGACACAGCGTAAGTAAATTGGAAGTTGAACTTGAGTAGCCGCTGTGTGGTTGGGTTGCTACAAGCAACCTCATTTGAGACCTCGGTTCACTTGAAGTTGACCTCAGTCATATCGATCACAAGGACCGTAAAAGCAATTGTAATATTGTTGATTTGCTCATCCCAAATCCGGCACTCCAAGACCGCGGTTTCGCCCTTGTTAGGGCTCATCAGTTGGAGATAGCCTGAGTTGGTGTAGAAATCAGAGTCTAGTTGATCCGGCTTCCGCCATCACCACTATGCCACTGAGATCCGCGAGCAAGGCTTGACACAGCGTAAGTAAATTGGAAGTTGAACTTGAGTAGCCGCTGTGTGGTTGGGTTGCTACAAGCAACCTCATTTGAGACCTCGGTTCACTTGAAGTTGACCTCAGTCATATCGATCACAAGGACCGTAAAAGCAATTGTAATATTGTTGATTTGCTCATCCCAAATCCGGCACTCCAAGACCGCGGTTTCGCCCTTGTTAGGGCTCATCAGTTGGAGATAGCCTGAGTTGGTGTAGAAATCAGAGTCTAGTTGATCCGGCTTCCGCCATCACCACTATGCCACTGAGATCCGCGAGCAAGGCTTGACACAGCGTAAGTAAATTGGAAGTTGAACTTGAGTAGCCGCTGTGTGGTTGGGTTGCTACAAGCAACCTCATTTGAGACCTCGGTTCACTTGAAGTTGACCTCAGTCATATCGATCACAAGGACCGTAAAAGCAATTGTAATATTGTTGATTTGCTCATCCCAAATCCGGCACTCCAAGACCGCGGTTTCGCCCTTGTTAGGGCTCATCAGTTGGAGATAGCCTGAGTTGGTGTAGAAATCAGAGTCTAGTTGATCCGGCTTCCGCCATCACCACTATGCCACTGAGATCCGCGAGCAAGGCTTGACACAGCGTAAGTAAATTGGAAGTTGAACTTGAGTAGCCGCTGTGTGGTTGGGTTGCTACAAGCAACCTCATTTGAGACCTCGGTTCACTTGAAGTTGACCTCAGTCATATCGATCACAAGGACCGTAAAAGCAATTGTAATATTGTTGATTTGCTCATCCCAAATCCGGCACTCCAAGACCGCGGTTTCGCCCTTGTTAGGGCTCATCAGTTGGAGATAGCCTGAGTTGGTGTAGAAATCAGAGTCTAGTTGATCCGGCTTCCGCCATCACCACTATGCCACTGAGATCCGCGAGCAAGGCTTGACACAGCGTAAGTAAATTGGAAGTTGAACTTGAGTAGCCGCTGTGTGGTTGGGTTGCTACAAGCAACCTCATTTGAGACCTCGGTTCACTTGAAGTTGACCTCAGTCATATCGATCACAAGGACCGTAAAAGCAATTGTAATATTGTTGATTTGCTCATCCCAAATCCGGCACTCCAAGACCGCGGTTTCGCCCTTGTTAGGGCTCATCAGTTGGAGATAGCCTGAGTTGGTGTAGAAATCAGAGTCTAGTTGATCCGGCTTCCGCCATCACCACTATGCCACTGAGATCCGCGAGCAAGGCTTGACACAGCGTAAGTAAATTGGAAGTTGAACTTGAGTAGCCGCTGTGTGGTTGGGTTGCTACAAGCAACCTCATTTGAGACCTCGGTTCACTTGAAGTTGACCTCAGTCATATCGATCACAAGGACCGTAAAAGCAATTGTAATATTGTTGATTTGCTCATCCCAAATCCGGCACTCCAAGACCGCGGTTTCGCCCTTGTTAGGGCTCATCAGTTGGAGATAGCCTGAGTTGGTGTAGAAATCAGAGTCTAGTTGATCCGGCTTCCGCCATCACCACTATGCCACTGAGATCCGCGAGCAAGGCTTGACACAGCGTAAGTAAATTGGAAGTTGAACTTGAGTAGCCGCTGTGTGGTTGGGTTGCTACAAGCAACCTCATTTGAGACCTCGGTTCACTTGAAGTTGACCTCAGTCATATCGATCACAAGGACCGTAAAAGCAATTGTAATATTGTTGCTTTGCTCATCCCAAATCCGGCACTCCAAGACCGCGGTTTCGCCCTTGTTAGGGCTCATCAGTTGGAGATAGCCTGAGTTGGTGTAGAAATCAGAGTCTAGTTGATCCGGCTTCCGCCATCACCACTATGCCACTGAGATCCGCGAGCAAGGCTTGACACAGCGTAAGTAAATTGGAAGTTGAACTTGAGTAGCCGCTGTGTGGTTGGGTTGCTACAAGCAACCTCATTTGAGACCTCGGTTCACTTGAAGTTGACCTCAGTCATATCGATCACAAGGACCGTAAAAGCAATTGTAATATTGTTGATTTGCTCATCCCAAATCCGGCACTCCAAGACCGCGGTTTCGCCCTTGTTAGGGCTCATCAGTTGGAGATAGCCTGAGTTGGTGTAGAAATCAGAGTCTAGTTGATCCGGCTTCCGCCATCACCACTATGCCACTGAGATCCGCGAGCAAGGCTTGACACAGCGTAAGTAAATTGGAAGTTGAACTTGAGTAGCCGCTGTGTGGTTGGGTTGCTACAAGCAACCTCATTTGAGACCTCGGTTCACTTGAAGTTGACCTCAGTCATATCGATCACAAGGACCGTAAAAGCAATTGTAATATTGTTGATTTGCTCATCCCAAATCCGGCACTCCAAGACCGCGGTTTCGCCCTTGTTAGGGCTCATCAGTTGGAGATAGCCTGAGTTGGTGTAGAAATCAGAGTCTAGTTGATCCGGCTTCCGCCATCACCACTATGCCACTGAGATCCGCGAGCAAGGCTTGACACAGCGTAAGTAAATTGGAAGTTGAACTTGAGTAGCCGCTGTGTGGTTGGGTTGCTACAAGCAACCTCATTTGAGACCTCGGTTCACTTGAAGTTGACCTCAGTCATATCGATCACAAGGACCGTAAAAGCAATTGTAATATTGTTGATTTGCTCATCCCAAATCCGGCACTCCAAGACCGCGGTTTCGCCCTTGTTAGGGCTCATCAGTTGGAGATAGCCTGAGTTGGTGTAGAAATCAGAGTCTAGTTGATCCGGCTTCCGCCATCACCACTATGTCACTGAGATCCGCGAGCAAGGCTTGACACAGCGTAAGTAAATTGGAAGTTGAACTTGAGTAGCCGCTGTGTGGTTGGGTTGCTACAAGCAACCTCATTTGAGACCTCGGTTCACTTGAAGTTGACCTCAGTCATATCGATCACAAGGACCGTAAAAGCAATTGTAATATTGTTGATTTGCTCATCCCAAATCCGGCACTCCAAGACCGCGGTTTCGCCCTTGTTAGGGCTCATCAGTTGGAGATAGCCTGAGTTGGTGTAGAAATCAGAGTCTAGTTGATCCGGCTTCCGCCATCATCACTATGTCACTGAGATCCGCGAGCAAGGCTTGACACAGCGTAAGTAAATTGGAAGTTGAACTTGAGTAGCCGCTGTGTGGTTGGGTTGCTACAAGCAACCTCATTTGAGACCTCGGTTCACTTGAAGTTGACCTCAGTCATATCGATCACAAGGACCGTAAAAGCAATTGTAATATTGTTGATTTGCTCATCCCAAATCCGGCACTCCAAGACCGCGGTTTCGCCCTTGTTAGGGCTCATCAGTTGGAGATAGCCTGAGTTGGTGTAGAAATCAGAGTCTAGTTGATCCGGCTTCCGCCATCATCACTATGCCACTGAGATCCGCGAGCAAGGCTTGGCACAGCGTAAGTAAATTGGAAGTTGAACTTGAGTAGCCGCTGTGTGGTTGGGTTGCTACAAGCAACCTCATTTGAGACCTCGGTTCACTTGAAGTTGACCTCAGTCATATCGATCACAAGGACCGTAAAAGCAATTGTAATATTGTTGATTTGCTCATCCCAAATCCGGCACTCCAAGACCGCGGTTTCGCCCTTGTTAGGGCTCATCAGTTGGAGATAGCCTGAGTTGGTGTAGAAATCAGAGTCTAGTTGATCCGGCTTCCGCCATCACCACTATGTCACTGAGATCCGCGAGCAAGGCTTGACACAGCGTAAGTTAATTGGAAGTTGAACTTGAGTAGCCGCTGTGTGGTTGGGTTGCTACAAGCAACCTCATTTGAGACCTCGGTTCACTTGAAGTTGACCTCAGTCATATCGATCACAAGGACCGTAAAAGCAATTGTAATATTGTTGATTTGCTCATCCCAAATCCGGCACTCCAAGACCGCGGTTTCGCCCTTGTTAGGGCTCATCAGTTGGAGATAGCCTGAGTTGGTGTAGAAATCAGAGTCTAGTTGATCCGGCTTCCGCCATCATCACTATGCCACTGAGATCCGCGAGCAAGGCTTGCACAGCGTAAGTTAATTGGAAGTTGAACTTGAGTAGCCGCTGTGTGGTTGGGTTGCTACAAGCAACCTCATTTGAGACCTCGGTTCACTTGAAGTTGACCTCAGTCATATCGATCACAAGGACCGTAAAAGCAATTGTAATATTGTTGATTTGCTCATCCCAAATCCGGCACTCCAAGACCGCGGTTTCGCCCTTGTTAGGGCTCATCAGTTGGAGATAGCCTGAGTTGGTGTAGAAATCAGAGTCTAGTTGATCCGGCTTCCGCCATCACCACTATGCCACTGAGATCCGCGAGCAAGGCTTGGCACAGCGTAAGTAAATTGGAAGTTGAACTTGAGTAGCCGCTGTGTGGTTGGGTTGCTACAAGCAACCTCATTTGAGACCTCGGTTCACTTGAAGTTGACCTCAGTCATATCGATCACAAGGACCGTAAAAGCAATTGTAATATTGTTGATTTGCTCATCCCAAATCCGGCACTCCAAGACCGCGGTTTCGCCCTTGTTAGGGCTCATCAGTTGGAGATAGCCTGAGTTGGTGTAGAAATCAGAGTCTAGTTGATCCGGCTTCCGCCATCACCACTATGTCACTGAGATCCGCGAGCAAGGCTTGACACAGCGTAAGTAAATTGGAAGTTGAACTTGAGTAGCCGCTGTGTGGTTGGGTTGCTACAAGCAACCTCATTTGAGACCTCGGTTCACTTGAAGTTGACCTCAGTCATATCGATCACAAGGACCGTAAAAGCAATTGTAATATTGTTGATTTGCTCATCCCAAATCCGGCACTCCAAGACCGCGGTTTCGCCCTTGTTAGGGCTCATCAGTTGGAGATAGCCTGAGTTGGTGTAGAAATCAGAGTCTAGTTGATCCGGCTTCCGCCATCATCACTATGCCACTGAGATCCGCGAGCAAGGCTTGACACAGCGTAAGTAAATTGGAAGTTGAACTTGAGTAGCCGCTGTGTGGTTGGGTTGCTACAAGCAACCTCATTTGAGACCTCGGTTCACTTGAAGTTGACCTCAGTCATATCGATCACAAGGACCGTAAAAGCAATTGTAATATTGTTGATTTGCTCATCCCAAATCCGGCACTCCAAGACCGCGGTTTCGCCCTTGTTAGGGCTCATCAGTTGGAGATAGCCTGAGTTGGTGTAGAAATCAGAGTCTAGTTGATCCGGCTTCCGCCATCACCACTATGCCACTGAGATCCGCGAGCAAGGCTTGGCACAGCGTAAGTAAATTGGAAGTTGAACTTGAGTAGCCGCTGTGTGGTTGGGTTGCTACAAGCAACCTCATTTGAGACCTCGGTTCACTTGAAGTTGACCTCAGTCATATCGATCACAAGGACCGTAAAAGCAATTGTAATATTGTTGATTTGCTCATCCCAAATCCGGCACTCCAAGACCGCGGTTTCGCCCTTGTTAGGGCTCATCAGTTGGAGATAGCCTGAGTTGGTGTAGAAATCAGAGTCTAGTTGATCCGGCTTCCGCCATCACCACTATGCCACTGAGATCCGCGAGCAAGGCTTGACACAGCGTAAGTAAATTGGAAGTTGAACTTGAGTAGCCGCTGTGTGGTTGGGTTGCTACAAGCAACCTCATTTGAGACCTCGGTTCACTTGAAGTTGACCTCAGTCATATCGATCACAAGGACCGTAAAAGCAATTGTAATATTGTTGATTTGCTCATCCCAAATCCGGCACTCCAAGACCGCGGTTTCGCCCTTGTTAGGGCTCATCAGTTGGAGATAGCCTGAGTTGGTGTAGAAATCAGAGTCTAGTTGATCCGGCTTCCGCCATCATCACTATGCCACTGAGATCCGCGAGCAAGGCTTGCACAGCGTAAGTAAATTGGAAGTTGAACTTGAGTAGCCGCTGTGTGGTTGGGTTGCTACAAGCAACCTCATTTGAGACCTCGGTTCACTTGAAGTTGACCTCAGTCATATCGATCACAAGGACCGTAAAAGCAATTGTAATATTGTTGATTTGCTCATCCCAAATCCGGCACTCCAAGACCGCGGTTTCGCCCTTGTTAGGGCTCATCAGTTGGAGATAGCCTGAGTTGGTGTAGAAATCAGAGTCTAGTTGATCCGGCTTCCGCCATCATCACTATGCCACTGAGATCCGCGAGCAAGGCTTGACACAGCGTAAGTAAATTGGAAGTTGAACTTGAGTAGCCGCTGTGTGGTTGGGTTGCTACAAGCAACCTCATTTGAGACCTCGGTTCACTTGAAGTTGACCTCAGTCATATCGATCACAAGGACCGTAAAAGCAATTGTAATATTGTTGATTTGCTCATCCCAAATCCGGCACTCCAAGACCGCGGTTTCGCCCTTGTTAGGGCTCATCAGTTGGAGATAGCCTGAGTTGGTGTAGAAATCAGAGTCTAGTTGATCCGGCTTCCGCCATCATCACTATGCCACTGAGATCCGCGAGCAAGGCTTGGCACAGCGTAAGTTAATTGGAAGTTGAACTTGAGTAGCCGCTGTGTGGTTGGGTTGCTACAAGCAACCTCATTTGAGACCTCGGTTCACTTGAAGTTGACCTCAGTCATATCGATCACAAGGACCGTAAAAGCAATTGTAATATTGTTGATTTGCTCATCCCAAATCCGGCACTCCAAGACCGCGGTTTCGCCCTTGTTAGGGCTCATCAGTTGGAGATAGCCTGAGTTGGTGTAGAAATCAGAGTCTAGTTGATCCGGCTTCCGCCATCACCACTATGCCACTGAGATCCGCGAGCAAGGCTTGACACAGCGTAAGTAAATTGGAAGTTGAACTTGAGTAGCCGCTGTGTGGTTGGGTTGCTACAAGCAACCTCATTTGAGACCTCGGTTCACTTGAAGTTGACCTCAGTCATATCGATCACAAGGACCGTAAAAGCAATTGTAATATTGTTGCTTTGCTCATCCCAAATCCGGCACTCCAAGACCGCGGTTTCGCCCTTGTTAGGGCTCATCAGTTGGAGATAGCCTGAGTTGGTGTAGAAATCAGAGTCTAGTTGATCCGGCTTCCGCCATCATCACTATGTCACTGAGATCCGCGAGCAAGGCTTGGCACAGCGTAAGTAAATTGGAAGTTGAACTTGAGTAGCCGCTGTGTGGTTGGGTTGCTACAAGCAACCTCATTTGAGACCTCGGTTCACTTGAAGTTGACCTCAGTCATATCGATCACAAGGACCGTAAAAGCAATTGTAATATTGTTGATTTGCTCATCCCAAATCCGGCACTCCAAGACCGCGGTTTCGCCCTTGTTAGGGCTCATCAGTTGGAGATAGCCTGAGTTGGTGTAGAAATCAGAGTCTAGTTGATCCGGCTTCCGCCATCATCACTATGCCACTGAGATCCGCGAGCAAGGCTTGGCACAGCGTAAGTAAATTGGAAGTTGAACTTGAGTAGCCGCTGTGTGGTTGGGTTGCTACAAGCAACCTCATTTGAGACCTCGGTTCACTTGAAGTTGACCTCAGTCATATCGATCACAAGGACCGTAAAAGCAATTGTAATATTGTTGATTTGCTCATCCCAAATCCGGCACTCCAAGACCGCGGTTTCGCCCTTGTTAGGGCTCATCAGTTGGAGATAGCCTGAGTTGGTGTAGAAATCAGAGTCTAGTTGATCCGGCTTCCGCCATCATCACTATGCCACTGAGATCCGCGAGCAAGGCTTGACACAGCGTAAGTAAATTGGAAGTTGAACTTGAGTAGCCGCTGTGTGGTTGGGTTGCTACAAGCAACCTCATTTGAGACCTCGGTTCACTTGAAGTTGACCTCAGTCATATCGATCACAAGGACCGTAAAAGCAATTGTAATATTGTTGATTTGCTCATCCCAAATCCGGCACTCCAAGACCGCGGTTTCGCCCTTGTTAGGGCTCATCAGTTGGAGATAGCCTGAGTTGGTGTAGAAATCAGAGTCTAGTTGATCCGGCTTCCGCCATCACCACTATGCCACTGAGATCCGCGAGCAAGGCTTGGCACAGCGTAAGTTAATTGGAAGTTGAACTTGAGTAGCCGCTGTGTGGTTGGGTTGCTACAAGCAACCTCATTTGAGACCTCGGTTCACTTGAAGTTGACCTCAGTCATATCGATCACAAGGACCGTAAAAGCAATTGTAATATTGTTGATTTGCTCATCCCAAATCCGGCACTCCAAGACCGCGGTTTCGCCCTTGTTAGGGCTCATCAGTTGGAGATAGCCTGAGTTGGTGTAGAAATCAGAGTCTAGTTGATCCGGCTTCCGCCATCACCACTATGCCACTGAGATCCGCGAGCAAGGCTTGGCACAGCGTAAGTAAATTGGAAGTTGAACTTGAGTAGCCGCTGTGTGGTTGGGTTGCTACAAGCAACCTCATTTGAGACCTCGGTTCACTTGAAGTTGACCTCAGTCATATCGATCACAAGGACCGTAAAAGCAATTGTAATATTGTTGATTTGCTCATCCCAAATCCGGCACTCCAAGACCGCGGTTTCGCCCTTGTTAGGGCTCATCAGTTGGAGATAGCCTGAGTTGGTGTAGAAATCAGCTTCTAGTTGATCCGGCTTCCGCCATCATCACTATGTCACTGAGATCCGCGAGCAAGGCTTGGCACAGCGTAAGTTAATTGGAAGTTGAACTTGAGTAGCCGCTGTGTGGTTGGGTTGCTACAAGCAACCTCATTTGAGACCTCGGTTCACTTGAAGTTGACCTCAGTCATATCGATCACAAGGACCGTAAAAGCAATTGTAATATTGTTGATTTGCTCATCCCAAATCCGGCACTCCAAGACCGCGGTTTCGCCCTTGTTAGGGCTCATCAGTTGGAGATAGCCTGAGTTGGTGTAGAAATCAGCTTCTAGTTGATCCGGCTTCCGCCATCATCACTATGTCACTGAGATCCGCGAGCAAGGCTTGGCACAGCGTAAGTTAATTGGAAGTTGAACTTGAGTAGCCGCTGTGTGGTTGGGTTGCTACAAGCAACCTCATTTGAGACCTCGGTTCACTTGAAGTTGACCTCAGTCATATCGATCACAAGGACCGTAAAAGCAATTGTAATATTGTTGATTTGCTCATCCCAAATCCGGCACTCCAAGACCGCGGTTTCGCCCTTGTTAGGGCTCATCAGTTGGAGATAGCCTGAGTTGGTGTAGAAATCAGCTTCTAGTTGATCCGGCTTCCGCCATCATCACTATGTCACTGAGATCCGCGAGCAAGGCTTGGCACAGCGTAAGTTAATTGGAAGTTGAACTTGAGTAGCCGCTGTGTGGTTGGGTTGCTACAAGCAACCTCATTTGAGACCTCGGTTCACTTGAAGTTGACCTCAGTCATATCGATCACAAGGACCGTAAAAGCAATTGTAATATTGTTGATTTGCTCATCCCAAATCCGGCACTCCAAGACCGCGGTTTCGCCCTTGTTAGGGCTCATCAGTTGGAGATAGCCTGAGTTGGTGTAGAAATCAGCTTCTAGTTGATCCGGCTTCCGCCATCATCACTATGTCACTGAGATCCGCGAGCAAGGCTTGGCACAGCGTAAGTTAATTGGAAGTTGAACTTGAGTAGCCGCTGTGTGGTTGGGTTGCTACAAGCAACCTCATTTGAGACCTCGGTTCACTTGAAGTTGACCTCAGTCATATCGATCACAAGGACCGTAAAAGCAATTGTAATATTGTTGATTTGCTCATCCCAAATCCGGCACTCCAAGACCGCGGTTTCGCCCTTGTTAGGGCTCATCAGTTGGAGATAGCCTGAGTTGGTGTAGAAATCAGCTTCTAGTTGATCCGGCTTCCGCCATCATCACTATGTCACTGAGATCCGCGAGCAAGGCTTGGCACAGCGTAAGTTAATTGGAAGTTGAACTTGAGTAGCCGCTGTGTGGTTGGGTTGCTACAAGCAACCTCATTTGAGACCTCGGTTCACTTGAAGTTGACCTCAGTCATATCGATCACAAGGACCGTAAAAGCAATTGTAATATTGTTGATTTGCTCATCCCAAATCCGGCACTCCAAGACCGCGGTTTCGCCCTTGTTAGGGCTCATCAGTTGGAGATAGCCTGAGTTGGTGTAGAAATCAGCTTCTAGTTGATCCGGCTTCCGCCATCATCACTATGTCACTGAGATCCGCGAGCAAGGCTTGGCACAGCGTAAGTTAATTGGAAGTTGAACTTGAGTAGCCGCTGTGTGGTTGGGTTGCTACAAGCAACCTCATTTGAGACCTCGGTTCACTTGAAGTTGACCTCAGTCATATCGATCACAAGGACCGTAAAAGCAATTGTAATATTGTTGATTTGCTCATCCCAAATCCGGCACTCCAAGACCGCGGTTTCGCCCTTGTTAGGGCTCATCAGTTGGAGATAGCCTGAGTTGGTGTAGAAATCAGCTTCTAGTTGATCCGGCTTCCGCCATCATCACTATGTCACTGAGATCCGCGAGCAAGGCTTGGCACAGCGTAAGTTAATTGGAAGTTGAACTTGAGTAGCCGCTGTGTGGTTGGGTTGCTACAAGCAACCTCATTTGAGACCTCGGTTCACTTGAAGTTGACCTCAGTCATATCGATCACAAGGACCGTAAAAGCAATTGTAATATTGTTGATTTGCTCATCCCAAATCCGGCACTCCAAGACCGCGGTTTCGCCCTTGTTAGGGCTCATCAGTTGGAGATAGCCTGAGTTGGTGTAGAAATCAGCTTCTAGTTGATCCGGCTTCCGCCATCATCACTATGTCACTGAGATCCGCGAGCAAGGCTTGGCACAGCGTAAGTTAATTGGAAGTTGAACTTGAGTAGCCGCTGTGTGGTTGGGTTGCTACAAGCAACCTCATTTGAGACCTCGGTTCACTTGAAGTTGACCTCAGTCATATCGATCACAAGGACCGTAAAAGCAATTGTAATATTGTTGATTTGCTCATCCCAAATCCGGCACTCCAAGACCGCGGTTTCGCCCTTGTTAGGGCTCATCAGTTGGAGATAGCCTGAGTTGGTGTAGAAATCAGCTTCTAGTTGATCCGGCTTCCGCCATCATCACTATGTCACTGAGATCCGCGAGCAAGGCTTGGCACAGCGTAAGTTAATTGGAAGTTGAACTTGAGTAGCCGCTGTGTGGTTGGGTTGCTACAAGCAACCTCATTTGAGACCTCGGTTCACTTGAAGTTGACCTCAGTCATATCGATCACAAGGACCGTAAAAGCAATTGTAATATTGTTGATTTGCTCATCCCAAATCCGGCACTCCAAGACCGCGGTTTCGCCCTTGTTAGGGCTCATCAGTTGGAGATAGCCTGAGTTGGTGTAGAAATCAGCTTCTAGTTGATCCGGCTTCCGCCATCATCACTATGTCACTGAGATCCGCGAGCAAGGCTTGGCACAGCGTAAGTTAATTGGAAGTTGAACTTGAGTAGCCGCTGTGTGGTTGGGTTGCTACAAGCAACCTCATTTGAGACCTCGGTTCACTTGAAGTTGACCTCAGTCATATCGATCACAAGGACCGTAAAAGCAATTGTAATATTGTTGATTTGCTCATCCCAAATCCGGCACTCCAAGACCGCGGTTTCGCCCTTGTTAGGGCTCATCAGTTGGAGATAGCCTGAGTTGGTGTAGAAATCAGCTTCTAGTTGATCCGGCTTCCGCCATCATCACTATGTCACTGAGATCCGCGAGCAAGGCTTGGCACAGCGTAAGTTAATTGGAAGTTGAACTTGAGTAGCCGCTGTGTGGTTGGGTTGCTACAAGCAACCTCATTTGAGACCTCGGTTCACTTGAAGTTGACCTCAGTCATATCGATCACAAGGACCGTAAAAGCAATTGTAATATTGTTGATTTGCTCATCCCAAATCCGGCACTCCAAGACCGCGGTTTCGCCCTTGTTAGGGCTCATCAGTTGGAGATAGCCTGAGTTGGTGTAGAAATCAGCTTCTAGTTGATCCGGCTTCCGCCATCATCACTATGTCACTGAGATCCGCGAGCAAGGCTTGGCACAGCGTAAGTTAATTGGAAGTTGAACTTGAGTAGCCGCTGTGTGGTTGGGTTGCTACAAGCAACCTCATTTGAGACCTCGGTTCACTTGAAGTTGACCTCAGTCATATCGATCACAAGGACCGTAAAAGCAATTGTAATATTGTTGATTTGCTCATCCCAAATCCGGCACTCCAAGACCGCGGTTTCGCCCTTGTTAGGGCTCATCAGTTGGAGATAGCCTGAGTTGGTGTAGAAATCAGCTTCTAGTTGATCCGGCTTCCGCCATCATCACTATGTCACTGAGATCCGCGAGCAAGGCTTGGCACAGCGTAAGTTAATTGGAAGTTGAACTTGAGTAGCCGCTGTGTGGTTGGGTTGCTACAAGCAACCTCATTTGAGACCTCGGTTCACTTGAAGTTGACCTCAGTCATATCGATCACAAGGACCGTAAAAGCAATTGTAATATTGTTGATTTGCTCATCCCAAATCCGGCACTCCAAGACCGCGGTTTCGCCCTTGTTAGGGCTCATCAGTTGGAGATAGCCTGAGTTGGTGTAGAAATCAGCTTCTAGTTGATCCGGCTTCCGCCATCATCACTATGTCACTGAGATCCGCGAGCAAGGCTTGGCACAGCGTAAGTTAATTGGAAGTTGAACTTGAGTAGCCGCTGTGTGGTTGGGTTGCTACAAGCAACCTCATTTGAGACCTCGGTTCACTTGAAGTTGACCTCAGTCATATCGATCACAAGGACCGTAAAAGCAATTGTAATATTGTTGATTTGCTCATCCCAAATCCGGCACTCCAAGACCGCGGTTTCGCCCTTGTTAGGGCTCATCAGTTGGAGATAGCCTGAGTTGGTGTAGAAATCAGCTTCTAGTTGATCCGGCTTCCGCCATCATCACTATGTCACTGAGATCCGCGAGCAAGGCTTGGCACAGCGTAAGTTAATTGGAAGTTGAACTTGAGTAGCCGCTGTGTGGTTGGGTTGCTACAAGCAACCTCATTTGAGACCTCGGTTCACTTGAAGTTGACCTCAGTCATATCGATCACAAGGACCGTAAAAGCAATTGTAATATTGTTGATTTGCTCATCCCAAATCCGGCACTCCAAGACCGCGGTTTCGCCCTTGTTAGGGCTCATCAGTTGGAGATAGCCTGAGTTGGTGTAGAAATCAGCTTCTAGTTGATCCGGCTTCCGCCATCATCACTATGTCACTGAGATCCGCGAGCAAGGCTTGGCACAGCGTAAGTTAATTGGAAGTTGAACTTGAGTAGCCGCTGTGTGGTTGGGTTGCTACAAGCAACCTCATTTGAGACCTCGGTTCACTTGAAGTTGACCTCAGTCATATCGATCACAAGGACCGTAAAAGCAATTGTAATATTGTTGATTTGCTCATCCCAAATCCGGCACTCCAAGACCGCGGTTTCGCCCTTGTTAGGGCTCATCAGTTGGAGATAGCCTGAGTTGGTGTAGAAATCAGCTTCTAGTTGATCCGGCTTCCGCCATCATCACTATGTCACTGAGATCCGCGAGCAAGGCTTGGCACAGCGTAAGTTAATTGGAAGTTGAACTTGAGTAGCCGCTGTGTGGTTGGGTTGCTACAAGCAACCTCATTTGAGACCTCGGTTCACTTGAAGTTGACCTCAGTCATATCGATCACAAGGACCGTAAAAGCAATTGTAATATTGTTGATTTGCTCATCCCAAATCCGGCACTCCAAGACCGCGGTTTCGCCCTTGTTAGGGCTCATCAGTTGGAGATAGCCTGAGTTGGTGTAGAAATCAGCTTCTAGTTGATCCGGCTTCCGCCATCATCACTATGTCACTGAGATCCGCGAGCAAGGCTTGGCACAGCGTAAGTTAATTGGAAGTTGAACTTGAGTAGCCGCTGTGTGGTTGGGTTGCTACAAGCAACCTCATTTGAGACCTCGGTTCACTTGAAGTTGACCTCAGTCATATCGATCACAAGGACCGTAAAAGCAATTGTAATATTGTTGATTTGCTCATCCCAAATCCGGCACTCCAAGACCGCGGTTTCGCCCTTGTTAGGGCTCATCAGTTGGAGATAGCCTGAGTTGGTGTAGAAATCAGCTTCTAGTTGATCCGGCTTCCGCCATCATCACTATGTCACTGAGATCCGCGAGCAAGGCTTGGCACAGCGTAAGTTAATTGGAAGTTGAACTTGAGTAGCCGCTGTGTGGTTGGGTTGCTACAAGCAACCTCATTTGAGACCTCGGTTCACTTGAAGTTGACCTCAGTCATATCGATCACAAGGACCGTAAAAGCAATTGTAATATTGTTGATTTGCTCATCCCAAATCCGGCACTCCAAGACCGCGGTTTCGCCCTTGTTAGGGCTCATCAGTTGGAGATAGCCTGAGTTGGTGTAGAAATCAGCTTCTAGTTGATCCGGCTTCCGCCATCATCACTATGTCACTGAGATCCGCGAGCAAGGCTTGGCACAGCGTAAGTTAATTGGAAGTTGAACTTGAGTAGCCGCTGTGTGGTTGGGTTGCTACAAGCAACCTCATTTGAGACCTCGGTTCACTTGAAGTTGACCTCAGTCATATCGATCACAAGGACCGTAAAAGCAATTGTAATATTGTTGATTTGCTCATCCCAAATCCGGCACTCCAAGACCGCGGTTTCGCCCTTGTTAGGGCTCATCAGTTGGAGATAGCCTGAGTTGGTGTAGAAATCAGCTTCTAGTTGATCCGGCTTCCGCCATCATCACTATGTCACTGAGATCCGCGAGCAAGGCTTGGCACAGCGTAAGTTAATTGGAAGTTGAACTTGAGTAGCCGCTGTGTGGTTGGGTTGCTACAAGCAACCTCATTTGAGACCTCGGTTCACTTGAAGTTGACCTCAGTCATATCGATCACAAGGACCGTAAAAGCAATTGTAATATTGTTGATTTGCTCATCCCAAATCCGGCACTCCAAGACCGCGGTTTCGCCCTTGTTAGGGCTCATCAGTTGGAGATAGCCTGAGTTGGTGTAGAAATCAGCTTCTAGTTGATCCGGCTTCCGCCATCATCACTATGTCACTGAGATCCGCGAGCAAGGCTTGGCACAGCGTAAGTTAATTGGAAGTTGAACTTGAGTAGCCGCTGTGTGGTTGGGTTGCTACAAGCAACCTCATTTGAGACCTCGGTTCACTTGAAGTTGACCTCAGTCATATCGATCACAAGGACCGTAAAAGCAATTGTAATATTGTTGATTTGCTCATCCCAAATCCGGCACTCCAAGACCGCGGTTTCGCCCTTGTTAGGGCTCATCAGTTGGAGATAGCCTGAGTTGGTGTAGAAATCAGCTTCTAGTTGATCCGGCTTCCGCCATCATCACTATGTCACTGAGATCCGCGAGCAAGGCTTGGCACAGCGTAAGTTAATTGGAAGTTGAACTTGAGTAGCCGCTGTGTGGTTGGGTTGCTACAAGCAACCTCATTTGAGACCTCGGTTCACTTGAAGTTGACCTCAGTCATATCGATCACAAGGACCGTAAAAGCAATTGTAATATTGTTGATTTGCTCATCCCAAATCCGGCACTCCAAGACCGCGGTTTCGCCCTTGTTAGGGCTCATCAGTTGGAGATAGCCTGAGTTGGTGTAGAAATCAGCTTCTAGTTGATCCGGCTTCCGCCATCATCACTATGTCACTGAGATCCGCGAGCAAGGCTTGGCACAGCGTAAGTTAATTGGAAGTTGAACTTGAGTAGCCGCTGTGTGGTTGGGTTGCTACAAGCAACCTCATTTGAGACCTCGGTTCACTTGAAGTTGACCTCAGTCATATCGATCACAAGGACCGTAAAAGCAATTGTAATATTGTTGATTTGCTCATCCCAAATCCGGCACTCCAAGACCGCGGTTTCGCCCTTGTTAGGGCTCATCAGTTGGAGATAGCCTGAGTTGGTGTAGAAATCAGCTTCTAGTTGATCCGGCTTCCGCCATCATCACTATGTCACTGAGATCCGCGAGCAAGGCTTGGCACAGCGTAAGTTAATTGGAAGTTGAACTTGAGTAGCCGCTGTGTGGTTGGGTTGCTACAAGCAACCTCATTTGAGACCTCGGTTCACTTGAAGTTGACCTCAGTCATATCGATCACAAGGACCGTAAAAGCAATTGTAATATTGTTGATTTGCTCATCCCAAATCCGGCACTCCAAGACCGCGGTTTCGCCCTTGTTAGGGCTCATCAGTTGGAGATAGCCTGAGTTGGTGTAGAAATCAGCTTCTAGTTGATCCGGCTTCCGCCATCATCACTATGTCACTGAGATCCGCGAGCAAGGCTTGGCACAGCGTAAGTTAATTGGAAGTTGAACTTGAGTAGCCGCTGTGTGGTTGGGTTGCTACAAGCAACCTCATTTGAGACCTCGGTTCACTTGAAGTTGACCTCAGTCATATCGATCACAAGGACCGTAAAAGCAATTGTAATATTGTTGATTTGCTCATCCCAAATCCGGCACTCCAAGACCGCGGTTTCGCCCTTGTTAGGGCTCATCAGTTGGAGATAGCCTGAGTTGGTGTAGAAATCAGCTTCTAGTTGATCCGGCTTCCGCCATCATCACTATGTCACTGAGATCCGCGAGCAAGGCTTGGCACAGCGTAAGTTAATTGGAAGTTGAACTTGAGTAGCCGCTGTGTGGTTGGGTTGCTACAAGCAACCTCATTTGAGACCTCGGTTCACTTGAAGTTGACCTCAGTCATATCGATCACAAGGACCGTAAAAGCAATTGTAATATTGTTGATTTGCTCATCCCAAATCCGGCACTCCAAGACCGCGGTTTCGCCCTTGTTAGGGCTCATCAGTTGGAGATAGCCTGAGTTGGTGTAGAAATCAGCTTCTAGTTGATCCGGCTTCCGCCATCATCACTATGTCACTGAGATCCGCGAGCAAGGCTTGGCACAGCGTAAGTTAATTGGAAGTTGAACTTGAGTAGCCGCTGTGTGGTTGGGTTGCTACAAGCAACCTCATTTGAGACCTCGGTTCACTTGAAGTTGACCTCAGTCATATCGATCACAAGGACCGTAAAAGCAATTGTAATATTGTTGATTTGCTCATCCCAAATCCGGCACTCCAAGACCGCGGTTTCGCCCTTGTTAGGGCTCATCAGTTGGAGATAGCCTGAGTTGGTGTAGAAATCAGCTTCTAGTTGATCCGGCTTCCGCCATCATCACTATGTCACTGAGATCCGCGAGCAAGGCTTGGCACAGCGTAAGTTAATTGGAAGTTGAACTTGAGTAGCCGCTGTGTGGTTGGGTTGCTACAAGCAACCTCATTTGAGACCTCGGTTCACTTGAAGTTGACCTCAGTCATATCGATCACAAGGACCGTAAAAGCAATTGTAATATTGTTGATTTGCTCATCCCAAATCCGGCACTCCAAGACCGCGGTTTCGCCCTTGTTAGGGCTCATCAGTTGGAGATAGCCTGAGTTGGTGTAGAAATCAGCTTCTAGTTGATCCGGCTTCCGCCATCATCACTATGTCACTGAGATCCGCGAGCAAGGCTTGGCACAGCGTAAGTTAATTGGAAGTTGAACTTGAGTAGCCGCTGTGTGGTTGGGTTGCTACAAGCAACCTCATTTGAGACCTCGGTTCACTTGAAGTTGACCTCAGTCATATCGATCACAAGGACCGTAAAAGCAATTGTAATATTGTTGATTTGCTCATCCCAAATCCGGCACTCCAAGACCGCGGTTTCGCCCTTGTTAGGGCTCATCAGTTGGAGATAGCCTGAGTTGGTGTAGAAATCAGCTTCTAGTTGATCCGGCTTCCGCCATCATCACTATGTCACTGAGATCCGCGAGCAAGGCTTGGCACAGCGTAAGTTAATTGGAAGTTGAACTTGAGTAGCCGCTGTGTGGTTGGGTTGCTACAAGCAACCTCATTTGAGACCTCGGTTCACTTGAAGTTGACCTCAGTCATATCGATCACAAGGACCGTAAAAGCAATTGTAATATTGTTGATTTGCTCATCCCAAATCCGGCACTCCAAGACCGCGGTTTCGCCC